>JBAGKO010000015.1:22935572-22947721 GCA_037177275.1 Acacia concinna
GCTTACTGATTGTTCATTTAGTGCTATCTTAATGTTTTCTTCAAGGGTAGATACTTTTAAATTGGATAATGTGCTTATTAATTCGGCCTGTTTTGGATTATTGGTATTATGCAATTTAGGCCCGTTTTCAGCCTGTTTATTAGGCCTGTTTCAAGGAGGCTTGTAGGCCTATTCTGCAAATGAGGCCTGTGGCCTGTTTAAAATTTCAGTCCTGTTAAGGCGACGCTAGGCTTGTGTGCCTGAAATAGTTCACAGGCGAGGCTCAAGCCATTGTCTTGCAAAACAGGCTAGGCCTGTTAAAGGTGAAGCCTGACCTGTTTCCAGCCTTGCATGTAAGTTGTCATTAAATACTCTAAACCTATCATTGTTTGCTCTAAACTTATTATTGGTTGCTCTAAACTTGTCATTACTAACAAAAGGGCAAAATTGCATTTACATGTTTGGACTTAATAGCGCCTAGGACTCTTAGAACTTCACTGTAACTTAATGATTTTGAGGGACCCATTACCATTAAGTATATTAATTGAAACCTGGTTGCAATTTTCAGTAGTTTTAGAATTTTCACGACACCGGATGTGCTTACCATTACCGACCATTGCACTCTCTCTTTGAGTCACTGTCTTCTCTCTACTTTGGCCGTCGCATATCTTCTCTCCCTCAACTCCGAATCTCTTCCTTGGCGGGAGGAGGAGGAGCAGATCTACGGCTTAGGTAAATATTTGGTGTTGAGAGTTGGACTCTCTCTTCCTTTGCGTCTCATTTTCGTTTGCTTATGGTGATTCTTTTATTTCTTGTGGTAATTTGTGTTCTTCTGGTGAATGATTTGTTTAGTGCTCCTTGTTTGCTTTTTTAATCTGGTTTGTATATTTTTCTTGCTTCAATTGTTTTTTCTTTGTATTTTGTTTTCCTCAATGCTTATCAAATGCTCGCAATGCATCTGGTTCCCCCCCCCCCCCTAATGCTCACAATTAAGTTTAATTTATTATGTGTAAGTCAAACATCTTTCATTGAAGGAATGTATCAATTCTGCCAAATTTCAAATGATAGTGTCCAGCATATAATAAACAATTCTTGCAAAATATCTTGCCTTTCCCTTTTATCATATTACAAATTCAAGTGAAAATAAACATTAATTATCTTACAATTCCCTTTTTGGACCTGATATAGTGTCAAATTTCTTCTTCCTCCTCCTCCTCTCACTTCTCTTCTCTTCTTCTGTATTTCTCTATACGTACTTAACATCTTCCGTTTCTGTGGTCCTCTTCCCTCATCATCTCTTCTTGTCACAGAATGAATTGTAGGCAATGCCAAATGAGTTGTTGTTTCTTGTCTTAGTTGTTGGATATGATTCTATTATCTTCTCTGCAAACTTTGTTCTGTACCTGTTAACTCACCTAACGTCTCTCTCAAAAATTGGTTTTTAAAAGTTGTTGATTGTTGATTGTATGGTAGGTGCTTGGTGAAATTTTTAATAAGAACAAAGTGAGATTTTCAACCAAAAATGGGAAAGAAAGGAGGAGCAAAAAGATTACCAAATTCAACAAGCGGGCCTCAAAATCCAATATCATTAAGGGAAGAAGCTACTGGGAAGTTGCATAAGGCAGGCTCAAATGTCAAGTCAATGTTGAAGCTTGAGCACTTGAAAAACCTGGCAGTATTGGCTAGTCGTGAGGTTTCAATACCATCTTTGGGTGCTTTCTACGGGCAATGTTTTGCTAGTGCTGAGGAAGTCATGGGCGTACCACCTGATCCTTCTCTAATAACTTGTGAAAGGTATGCTCTTCCACTCGTTTTTCCCATATCCTTTTAACTTGCACATTGTTTCCCTCCAGTCCCTTTAATCGTCATGTTTCCATGCTTTTATTTACTTCCGAAAACATCAATGGAAATTGTAACATGAATAAATGACAGCATATGATCCACACGTTATATGTCTGAAATTTCAAGTTAATTGTGTAATTTTGTAAAGATGTGTGTTGTCACTGTTCTAGGATTTCTCCTGTTCCCATCCCTGTGTGCCTCAGGATATAAATTGATAAAATTAAACAATTTCAACTTTAGCCTCGATCCAGTTCTCAATGGCATCATGCAATCCTTACAACAGGCCCCATTTGCTTAGATAAGGCTTTTGTGGTTTTTGTATTTTATTTTTATCAACATTGATGCTTAGCATCTATGTGATGTATTTTAAAAGCTTTTGGTTTTTTATTTTAGTTAATGATATAATTGAATACCCTATCAAACCAAAGAACACGAGATACTCTTGAACTCTGTACACTTTTTGGATGATTTTCAGATTAGTTGGAATATTTAATTGGACTTGTTGCTTAAGCTATTTTAAGTTCACTTGCTAACTGTACCGGTAGTTGAGTAAAGTATGTATAGCAACCTAATAATAATTTGACTGCTTTACAGATGTGAAATTGTTCTGCATCCAGGCTTTAACTGTACTATACGAATCGAGAAGAAAAGAACAAAGGGCAAGCATAGGCGTAACAAATTTGCCAATGTCAATCAAAATAAGGTGGTGTACAAGTGCCATTACTGTTTGCATCAGAATCTGAAGAATGGGACCTTCAAGGGACATATAAAGGGGATATGCCGGCCAAAAGAGAAATCATCAAAGAAATCTAAACACAGACAAATCCTATCACATGAATTTAGCAAATCAGAAAAGGGAATTATGAACAAAGATGAAGCCAATGAAACAAATGTGTTTGCTTCACAAGCTGCAGCTACAGAAGTTCCCACAATACATTGTCCAGAAACGCCACTGATTACAAGTCATGGTACAGCTTTGGAAGGAATTAAAAGAAAGAGGTCTATGTTGGGTTCTGATAAAGCAACTGAACCTACAAGCATGTCTGTGAAAAAAGATGCAGAAAAAGCAACTAGCACATCAAGCAAACGAAGAAGAAAATCTTGGACTAGTTTGAATAAAATTGCTCAGAGCAGCGAGCATAATAGCCGCATTCCTAAATTATCTATTCCATTTACCTTTTAAATGGGTAAATGCTCCTTATATTGGAAGAGTAACTATGTAATTTTGTTACTTATTTTTATTTTTCATCCTTGATAGTTCTTTAAATTATGCCTAATAGTCTTTTTCTTATGACATTTCTCTTGTAGCACGAAGAGTTTTTAATGATTGGATGAATTTGCTGATATATATATATTTTTTGGCTTACAGTGAATTATGTGTTTGTACTAACTTTATTATTATGTATAAATGTGGATGAGATCAATCAGTAGTATTCAAGGGCATAGAAGCCTGCAGATTGTAATGGAAAATCAAGATAATTCATTACAAAGTTTTTTTTTCAATTGAGGACCAAAGGCTTAAATTAATTTCAAACAAACTCCAAAACTTTCTGAAATTTCACTATAAGATTAAGGACCAAAATGAAATTAAGTTTTTTAAGTAAAAAGATGATAATACTCATGATCAAGTGAAATCTTTTAATGAACAAGTATAAAACTTTTTGCGGATAAGTAAAATTATTTTATGAGCAGGTGTGCAATTTTGACAACTAGAAATTAATTTATTGTTTAAATGAGGATTATACTTATTCATAAAAAGTTGCACACTTATTTAAATAAGGATTTTACTTGTTCATGAGATAAATGGTGTTATTATATTTTTACATGAAAAAATTATTTTTATTTTGATCCTTATTTGTACAGTGAAATTTCATAATGTTTGGGGACTTGACTTAAATTAATTTAGATTCTTAATCCTCTATTGAAATTCTCCCTAATTACAGCATAAAAGTTCACATGCCATGCACCAAGCACTAGTCACACCTATCAAAGGAATGTGATTTTTATGTAAAATGGAACAAGTTTATTTGGTTTGATCTTATAGTTGCAAAGATTCTTTGATAAATACAACTTAAAGCAAGCATATCACTTTTTTTAATTATTATAACGTCTTCATAATGTATTAATTAGTTAATAAGTGATAAGTAAATTAGAGTAGGTTTTATATAATTTGCACAATAAGTTTGATGGGCTCGCAACAAGGGTGTATATTTTTTTAAAGGTTTATTTAACTAAAGTATACCTTTTAGTTTTATAACTTCACATAAAGTTTGATTTTAGTCCTTTCACTAAAGAAAAATTACACACCAAAAGCAAATGCATCATTAATTGGGTGCGGGCAAGTGAACACAATAACAAGGTCACCAAAACAAATTTAAAAAATTGGAGAAAGGCACATGAATACCCTTTAAATATTAAAAACTTTGAAAGATTATTTAAATTTAGTAAATGATAAATAAGGAACAACATAAAATGACTAAAACTAAATAGATAATAACTAAGACTTAATAGAGAATAACTAAAACTCAATAAAAAATTATTAAAATTGATCAATTTTCTGCTTCCATTTGTCATTTATCAAATTTAAGTAATCTTTTAAAGTTTTTTAATATTTATGAGGTATTTATTGTAGGGAATAATTTTTTTTTATAATAGTACAAGGATAAGATAGGATGTCCAATCCAAAACTTAATATAATTATATAAAACCTCGTATCTCTTTCTATCCCAGGTGAACAAGATGATTGAATTTTGGCAAGTTTATTGGAAGAAGCAAGGTGTTCAATACAAAATTCATGGTACAGGAACAAAAATTCCCAAGTATTTAACGCTTGACCCATTGGAAGCTTTTTCTTGCTTTGGCCTTTCCTGGCTTTTTCCTTTCTACCACACGAGGATCCCTAGTCAAGAAACCGGCTGCTCAAGAAAAGAGAAAAAGGAAAAAAAAAAAAAACAAAACAAATTACATTAGTGCATCATTACTGTGGCACAGTAAAGTTAGGATTGATTCCTGAAGAAAAATACAAAACCATGTCTCATGTAATTGAATTAAAAACTAAGAAAATTTTTGAGTCCCTCAAGAGAGAGAGAAGGAAAAAAACTTGACCATCACATTCATTCCTAAATTTATTTTACTTTGGTTCATTAACTAATCCTTTTGGTTCATTAACTAATCCTTTTTAACACCGCCCCCCCCCCCCCCACAAAAAAAAAAACCCCAAAAAACCCAAAAATTATCTGGCTTCAGGAGTCTTTAATCTGTGCCACTTTTATCCTCATACTTTACATTCCCTTGAATATACTGGAACATTATTGAAAATCAACTTATCATCAAATGATCATTTTTGGACACCATAGATTCATTAAATGAGATACAAACCCTAATTCTTCCTATTATTTTCCATCCTCTAAAAGTTGGCTTACTTATATAGTACTCACCATTATTATTAAAAATGATACAAAACTTCACAAATTAAACCAATTCAATCAAAATACCCCTCAAGCCCATCAAATAGTAAGTTTATATATATATATATATATATATAAAACTTTTCTGAATTAAGTAAACTTTATCTCTTTCAGAAAAAATAAATAGCTTTAAGGAAAGAATATATACACAATATAATTTTTAATAATGAAGTTTAACCAATTAAGAGAAAATATTAGGTGGTATCTGATTTCAACATTAACTGTTGGCCTACTCATTGGTTGAGTGAGAGCAGCACAAGTTCTCCATAATTGAAGGAAGAAATATCTTTTTTACTGTTAAAAAACAATACTTGCAAGGGTATAGTAATTTAGCTATCTCTAAGTGCAAGGTAAAGAAATCCTTTATTTTTTTCTACAAGATATGTAGACACAAACATAGCAGAATAAAGCAACCGATAGAACTTAATAATTATACCACTTCTAAGTGCAGGACGCAAGTCTGGTTCCCAGCTTTGTAAAGCCCTACTGATCCCTAACCGTATCGCTCCAACTTGACCTGTCATCACCGTACATTTTTCACATACAAGTAGTTTGTTACCACTACTTTCAAGCTTCTGATTTTAATATCAAATTTAAAATTTCAGGCAGATAGCTTGGTAAAGGGCCAAAATAGATGAAATATGACAATACGTCATTCATTGATGCTCACCAAATTTTAACAACACTAACGGATGCAGCATGTACAGGAAGGGAAAAAAGGCAAAATCTTTTCTTCTATTGCAACCACAAGGAATGGTGCCAAGGGAAATAGTGGTAGGGCAGTAGGAAATATAATCAGCTGATCATAATCGGTGATTCAGCTCACTATTGATAGAAAGCATGGTACATAAATAGGAAGAATTAGGGTTACCAAGACAAAAAAGTATGATCATAGAAGATTGTGTGAGGCCAATATCAGCATGTTTGCAAAGGTGCATGCTTGAGTGTGCCATGGTAGAATCAAAAGTTTTTTTTTTCCCCCCTACTAAGGAAAAATAGAAAAGTCTGTAAATTATCTTCGTTTGAAGAACTATTTATAATTTTTCAAAACCTCACAAATGCAATTATAACTTAATTAGAATAAATATATTTTTTGGAAGAAAACCAACAGAAAGAATACAGTACACATCAGAAGCTTTACATTTTTAATTACTTTGAATCTTCCAACAACAACAATAACAATAAAGCCTTAATCCCACTAAGTAGGGTTGGGTACATAGATTGCACGACGCCATTGTGATTTGTCGAAAACCATATCTTTATATAAGTTATTGACCAAAAGGTCTCTCTCTACAAACTCTGCCTATGTTTTATAGCTAGTCCCAAGCCCAGGTGAAGGAGGAGGGTAGTGTTAGGCCCCCGACAGCCAATGTAAAACTCTGTCGAATCTTTTATAAACATGGATCAACGAAGAAATTGTGCCAATACTTCAAATCTTCCAATAATAGAAAAAAGTTCATTCTTGATTAATCCTACTGACAGGGACAGTAGATCCTCTGCCACAACCCAATCTGTACAATAAACCAAATTTGTAAATATCAAGCACCAAGCAGATATGGCTAAAAGATAAAATCTCATGCTCTAAGTGCCTGATCAGATCTATCCGTTGTGCAATTCATAATGACCCCTATTCTCAAGCTGCAATTCCTTAACCAAATTCCCAACTAGCTGTTGGGACTCTATAAAGCAATTTAGACTTTTCATTAACATATTTGGCCCATTTAATTGTTGATTTCTTCCTCTAAATTATATCTTCTCGAAGTGTCACACCTAATTGATGCTACAAGCATGCTTTCCCTCTTCAACAGAGATCACTACCTCAACCTCAAACTTATCAAGGAATCAAATATCTACAATAAATTATCTCACAACAGATTCAAATTTCCACAAATCTCACTATTTTACACCTTAAGCAAGTCTTGAACATTCAGCATCATCACAAGCTTAAAGCTTACCAACCCTCCACAGCAGGTTTTCCACACAATTTTATTCACAGAAGTCTAAAAAGAATGAAGATCTAGCTACATATTTGCAGAAAGAACATGTCCACACCTCAAAATAAAAATCTAAAGCCAGCCAAACAAACCCTAGATGCCATTCCTCAAGCCTAAACAATCTAGATTTTTTTTAGAAAACGTGATTTTAGTTACTAAAAATGAGAACTATATTAGTTTTACATCCATGCTAGTACTTATCTGAATTTAAGATCTGAACTTTGCAAGAACGTTGTCAACCAATAACTTTGCAACAATTTACAGTTGTCTATTTTTTCTCATAGGAGTTTGTCTTGCCTAGCAGTTTTTTAATAAATTCCTTTTATTGTCCAAAAATGAATAAATAAATAAATGAATGAATGGGAAATGAAACTATCATAAGTTCATAACAGCACCATTGAGAGTCTAATTGCCAAGACAGAAGATGTAATTATAAGTCATGAACCTTACCTGAAACACCACCTCCTTTCACAGTACAATTGACATCCCAAAGCCCCAATGTCTTTGTCTCAGAGAAAGGTCGTAATAGAGTAGCCCGATGCTCAAGCATAGGAAAGTAGACATCAAATTCTTTATCATTAACTATAAATTTACCATCACCAGGTTGAACCCAGACACGAGCTACACTGCACTTCCTCCTTCCTGTTCCATAGGCACGGCCTTTCTCATCTACTTTTCTCACTCTTGCTTTTGCAGCTTCCTCCTGTTTCTGACGCTCAATTTCAGCTCTTGTAGATTTTTTAATACTCTTTTCATAGCGCCTTTCTTCTATTACTCTAAGGGGTGGCAGGCCATCAATACCTTCAAAGTCCTTCAATGCCATCAAACTGTCAATCATTTCATCCGTAATTCCAGAAGCAGCAATAAGATCACCAAAAGCACGATCGGGTCCTGTAATATCAAATATTAGAATAATGATATAAATATACATATAAACTTTATATTTTCTCTCAACATTTGGAAAGTGATATTGCTTTCCACGATCTGTGACTAAATACTCATAATGCTTCTTTTACTAAAATGTGTGTGCATAATGAAAGTAACATCTTTGTATCACATATATAACCCAAAAAAAATGTAACTTCAGTAACCAAATTGTATTAAAAAAGAAAAAGAGGAGGGCAATAAAGAAGAATAAACAGAAAGTGTGTTGATCCAACTGCTAAAAGCCAAACTCAGTTACATTAAATGTACGACAAAGGACAATAATCTAGAGCTCTTGACTTTCTTCTGCCTCAGTTGTGATGTTATCATAAAAAAGATCAGACATTGAATAATCCTAACATCAAGTATTTAGATCATCCACCAGCAAATGAATATAAATGAAGTGTTTTTCCCAGGTACAGCCCCTTTCAAAAATGTATCCAATATGTGAGCCACACCTGACATCATATCTAAAGTTGGACCATTTTCACCAATGCAAATATGCAACGCTTAGTTCTAAGAGGCATCCACACTCAAACTGCACCACATATATGTCATATTCTCAATTAAGGTTCACCACTTCTGTAGTCCTTGAACTAATCTGAATTTATGTGTTGTCTGCTGCAACGCCCTCATCTCAGTTTAATTTGATGGTTGTCCAGAATTTGGTTCCCAAGTGCAAATGTAGAAGTATAATAGCTTATAGAAAAAAAACCATGAACAACCACAAAGTCCTAACCAAATTTTACAACCAATAGCTCAAGATGAATTCCCTAAATTATATCATAAGCACTTCATAGTATATGAGGAGATACTGCAAGTGATTTTTTCAATATATTGCTTCCTTAATTAAGTTGCAGAATTTTCTTTGCATACATTAAATACACTATATTTACTGTATTTATTTTTTCCTCCTTTTGTGTGCTATATTTTGTTTTATAAGAATCAACAGCGCTCGTTTTCTTTCTTTTTTGCTTTTTTTGCCAATCAATAGTGCTCGTTTTATCAGTACCCTTCCTCTCCAAGCAACAAAAAGAGAACAAATAAGAACTTGGAGATGGTACTTAAAAAATATTGAAAGCTTTATTTTTCTCGCTTTGAAGCTGCTATACATGAAAAGACCTCCTAGTAGCAAGGAAAACTACTCAAGACTACGTAAGTTTCACCAATATAGCAAAATAAATTTTGTGCAATATCATTTTACTACTGATCTTATGCTTCCTTCTATACACCATCAATGGAATTGGATGAAATTATTAACCATAAAGATGCCAGTATTCTGTTCTACCACAAACTATCAGCAAACTATTTGAAATGATGGCAACTGTAAACAAATGTTCAGTCCTTAACATTTCAATATTGTCATTCTATATTGTTTAAAGCTGTCATTAGTTTCTTCCATACCAACACAGCTAGAAGCGTGGAATATGATTGAAACGCCTGAAAAAAACAAAGCAGACTTCCCAAAACACGACTGGTTCAAACAGCGCAAGGGGAAACACTAGGAGTTGTCTAAGCGGCATTCCACTTCAATTATATAAACCATTCAGAGGGATCCAAGATTGGTTTATAATAAGAAGAGGAACTCGTCAGTCTAGCAGTGCAAACTCCTAAAATTACAAGATATGTTTCCATAAGAAAAGGCAATATTAGAGCTCACCAAGTGAGGATTGAATATAGAGAATAAATATTACTTGTCGTTCCATTGGTGAGCCCTTTTTCGCTTCAAGATTGATAAGTTGACATCTGAATATGACAATTTATACTTACAATAAAAAAGCACACGAATCATCACTGATCACCCACTAAATTAGCTGTTAAAAACGACAAACTGCCAATAGGACTGTTGGTATCATGTGCAAAAAATGGCTTCTAATTTACCTTTGACTACGGCAGTCAACTGTTTCTCTTCCTCCGCAAGCTTCTCAGGATCCTCAATTCTCTCACTCTCAATTTTCTCACTCTCCAAAAGACTACTATTAGGCCCGAATTCGCTCGTTTTGCTTCCAATATCTTGGAAGTTAAACACATCTTTCCATTCCTCCAGCAAGGTCCACCGTTTCGGCTGCTCTGCCCCATGCCATGGCTGGTTATCAAAATCACTACCCTTCTCGTCCGTTTTCTCGTCAAGCCCTTTAAATATAGCATCCTCATCTTCATTGTCAAGACCCTTCTCTTCTAACCACCATTGGTCATTGCTGGCTGGAGCCTTGGCGCCATTATCCCCCTCATTAAATCCATCAAATCTTCCGCTATCTCCAGCGAACATAGCATCAAACTTATTTTCACTCTCCTGGAAATCTTTCCAGACACCGGTAGAAGATTGATCCCTGCCATTGTTGTCATTGTTCCCATTGGTGGAGAAGTATCTGAAGAAGGTGCGAAAATTCGAGGTGTTGGAAGAATAGGTGCAATGAGGTTGGGGATGTGATATAGATTTTGAAGTAATCAACACAAAGCGTCGGAAATGGGAGGGTTTGGGTATTAGGCGAGAAAGCATGGTTAAGAACAGCGAACAAAATCGAACTTTTCCAACAACAATAAGCAGTCTATAGAAATTTGAATGACGGAAAGCATCATAACTTTGATTCCATACAAGCTGAAACAACCATTAACATTGCTAGATAATTGACGATGCCGACGACTGGGGTAGTGAAGAGTCTGAAGACGGCGGCGAAGGAGCGGCGATGAGAACAATCAGGGAGGGTGGGTTTTAAGGGGATGTGGGTTTTAACTAGCTATACCCTGCACCGCCGCTCCGCCAGGCTAGTGCTCGTGTGAGGTTTATTTATTTGTTTTAAAAGGAAAATTCAAAGTTAGACCAAATTTCACTAATTATTAATATGTCTTTTTTTTAATAGATTACAGATAAATTTTAATTTTAAGGAAACACATTAGTACTGCTTCTATCTTTAATATAAGATATAATAATAGTATTTAACTAATTTCATTATATTATAAATGTTAGTTAAATTAGTTAATATGTAAATATATTTTAGTTAAATTAGTTAACATGGACATATATTTTCTAAAATACATCAATTATTTTCTTTAATTCTCGCATTTCATTTTTGTCTTTGAATATTATTGAAAAATTATTAATATGGATAAATTATAAAAAAATTGACATGTATGATAGGGTTAAGGTTATTTTCTAAAATACATCAATTATTTTCTTTAATTCTCGCATTTCATTTTTTTTCTTTGAATATTATTGAAAAAGTATTAGTATGGATAAGTTATAAAAAAAATTGACATGTATGATAGAGTTAAGGTTCTTAAATAACCGTATAATATTTCTCAAAAGAACAAAAATAACCTTTAATATTTCTCAAATGAGTAAAAATAACCTTTAATAATTTTTGGTACAAAAAGTAACCTTCAATTTTTGAAAAGGGAGCAAAAATAACTATAATTATTAACACCATTAACCTCCGTTAATTCTAACATTTAAGGGTGTAAAAATAGCCATTAACTTGTACCAAAAGTGTAAAAAGTAGCCATACATTTTTTTTTTGCATGCACAAATAATTGAAAGTTAACTTTTGAAATATTAATTCACAAGTTTTGTATTGTTATACAAGTTGGAACCCAAGAGGATTTTAATTATGAGGTGATTAGGAGTTACGTGGATTATCTTAACCCTATCATGCATATGTGATCTTTCATTGCCTCCTAAATAAAAGTTAAATAAAAACTTATTCAAAAAGTCACATTTTTTATTATAATGAGAATGGCGAAATAAAAGAAATTTGTCACTCAAATTTTAAAAGCTAAAATATCCAACATAAACAACAACCTTTAAAAAACTGTGATCACAATTGTTAAAATAATCCTACAACCAGCACTAAGTACATTTTAAGGTAGGATATCTGAGAGGAAAGCTAGGAGGCGATAGAAGATCGCATATAAATATGGTAGGATTGTGATAATCCATATATCT
>JBAGKO010000015.1:23000135-23018863 GCA_037177275.1 Acacia concinna
TACACATATAAACATATAATTAAACAAGAAACACAAGTTAAAGGTGGTGTGGGTGAAGCTCTCTCTATCTAGTTAAAAACTTACTAATGTAAGAAAGCAACACATCAAAATCGAAAACATCATGCTTTCATTGTTCTTTCTAGATTAAGAAAGGGAAGAAAGATATATTTACATTCTAAAATTACTTACATGTCTTTCCTTTGTGATCCACTCACTGATCCCCTATCATTTATCCTTCAGCTCTGTGAATTTGTCTCTCTTTTCTGCGTTTTTTCTGTTCCACCATGAGAAGACAATAACAAATCCTTTTGTTCAGCTTATTTAGTCACTAAGGGTCAGTTTGGTCATTTGTCCAACATTTCAATATTCCAGATCAGTACCCAAGCACTCATTTGTCATTCATAAAATTGGAGGCACCTCCCAGGGTTTTACATATTTCTAGGGTATTTTTTTGTCTTTTTCCCTTATGTAAACTTCAGTTAGTAAATTTTCACTTTAAATGATCATTTTGAAAAGAAAATAATTGTGTGAAACTAATAAGTTTATAATAGGAAAAATGACACTTAAATACCATTTAAAATTGCAAAACCTAAATTGGTTTGTTAACATTTCAAAAAGACATTAAGGTACCATGGACCAAATTGGGTTTTTTTAAATTTCCTGATGTGAACAATAACAAGATTTTGCAAGATGAGTAATGAGATTTGCAAGAAGAGTAATTGATTTCGCTAGTTTTTTCTGGTCTCTGTTTTTTTCTCTCCCTCTGACAGCACTATTTATCTGACACTGACATTGATTGACACATAGTGACAAATGAGAGAGAAATTTGCCTATGACAGAGGAGAGAGGGGATTTTCACAAGTTGAGTAATGAAATTTGCAAGAATAGTAATGGAATTTGTTAGTTTGTGGATCACTTTTCACATAAGCAAATTTAAAAAACAGAGGAGAGAGGGGATTTTTCGCAAGTTGATTAATGAGATTTGCAAGAATAGTAATATAATTCACTAGTTTATTAATCACTTTTCACATCACCAAATTTAAAAAACCCAATTTTATCATAGTACCTTAGTGTCTTTTTGAAATGTTAACGGACCTTTTTAGGTTTTAAAAATTCAAATGATATTTAAGTGCCATTTTCCCTTTATAATATACTCTTAAAAGAAGGTTTCACATTCAGTGTTCATAACGAGCACTAAATTTCTTATCACTTGAAAAGATCTCAACTATTTAAATTTAATTTGAATGGTTTAAGTTTAAACTTTGTAATTTATGATTTTATAAATGATAAATTTATTTTTATTAGAAGTGAAAGTTATAAGATTGTCATTATTTTAAATTTTAGATATATTAAAATAAAATTTTATATAAAATTTAAAAATTCAATTAAATATGGACTATCCAAAATCAATCTAATAGTATAGATGGGTATGAGAAAATTTTTGCCCATCAAATTGATGGGCATAAATTAGGCCACAAATATAAAATCTATAAATATTTGAAGTGGATTTACTGTGTAGGTCCGAGGCAGTAAATTCTGGCTATAAAGTTAATGGGGTACCATGAAGTGAGGGCCCATGTTTAATGTGAAAGATCCAAACTTGCACGTAAGAGTTAGCAATTTGTGAAAGCAACGCAACACCACGAGATTTCTCATTCAACAGATAGAGTTTGCTTCAAGGTGAAAAGCATCAATCAACTAGTTTGATTCTTCTACATTGTAATAAAGTGAATAATTCATTTCTTTTGTTTCTTTGTCTTTTGGGATGGAATGAAAAATACATGTAAAGAATTTCCAAACGAAAATGATATCGAAGATAAGAGTGGGTGTGTGTGTATATATATATATATATATGAGTTAAGGTGAAAATTTATTAATAAACTATTTTTTTATAAGTACCTAATACAACTAACCATTTTTAGGTGCAAAATTAGACATAAATAATTTGTTTGGGAGCAGATATAACAACGTCGTTAACTCAAGTTAATTTTTGTTACTTTTTGCACAGTTGGTCCCAACAGTCTTTTCACTATTTATTATTTTAATGTATTTTTAGAAGGTTAAGATATAAATTTACCAATGAACTATTTCCCCATAGGCGCCAAATACAATTTTTTTATAAAATATTTTGTAAGACAAATATGGACATTTAAAATAAAAATAAAGAGATTTCCAAGAAAATAAAGGAATTTACAAGAATCTAGGGAATTAAAAAATTTTGGGTTATTCATATATTTGTCTTATAAATGCTCTTAATTGTCTTTTCATGGCCATAAAATATAAATATTCATATTTGTTTTATAAATGTGCTTGTGAAAAATAATTATGTTGGGTGCCTATAAGAAAATATATAGTTTATTGCCAAAATGTACACCTTAACTTTTTAAAATATATATTAAAATAATAGATAGTGAAAATGATGGTGGGATCTGCAATGCAAAAAAACAACGAGAGTTAAATCTCTTTAACAAATTTGTTATATCTACTACTAAATAAATTATTTATGTATAGTTTTACATCTGAAACTAATTAGTTACATATAGTGCCCATAAAAAAATAGTTGGTTGTTAAATTTGCATTTTAACCCTATACACACACATAACTTTATTTCTTTCGGTTTTATACATTTTATGAGGGAAACACTTTACATATCTAATCTAATAGATTTTAGGCACAAGATCAACGAGACCAATACAAGCTTATCTCCTGAAGGAAGATTTCATATATATATATATATATAGACACACACATCGTGTTTTTGTTAGAGATTTCGTATGAGTTTTTCCCTCACCCATGATGCATGTCTTAAGATAATAAATTTATGAATTATTCCACTTAAATATCTATTTTTCAACCCATTTATTCGACATGGAAGTCCAGACCGGCCTAGTTGGTCAGAAACTTGATGATATGGCCACTTGGCCAGTCTGAATAATCAATTAACTCGAGGGAGGAGTGATCTGGGTTTAATTAACTTGATGTGTTGAACGAGTTAGCTAGGTTGGATTTTATTTAGTTTTTCCCGTGTTAAACTGAAATGGTATCATTTTGAGTTTTTAAAAATAAGAGGAAATCACATTTGTGTTTTGAAAATTATATTTTGTTGGATTATAATGCTTGATTTATGCATGAATGTTCTGTACATTTATTACCATCTCCTTTCTCTTTCATCTTTTCTTGTAGTCTTGTGGCACTTGTAATATTCAATATTTTTTTTTTCATTGGCTTTATTATTAGTTTAATTAGACAAGATTGGCTCTGACATTTGGAATCTCATCATCTTGAGCCTAATTATATGGTTCGTTGCATCTGTTCCTATTGATGTTGCCTTATCATAATAATTATATATCTGACTTTAATTTCAACTTCCATCCGATTCCCAATCAATGACACCTTCTCATTTTTCGGAGATCATTGATATATATATATATATATATATATCCTATGCATTATACATAATCAAAAGTAAGACATCTATACACTATTTATTCTTAATTTACCAATTGAAAATAATTACTCTCGAACTTTGTAAGAAATCAAGAGATGTGTAACCATCAATTTTCTTGTTCTAAATAGAAATTAATGTGCTATGCTTTCAAATTGATGGACACTGTTCAAGTTATTTGGGAATTTTGGTCCTAATTTCTCTTTTTTTTTTATAGAAGTACTCAAGCAGATAAATTATTTAAGATATTTTTTATTAGTTTGTGGACAAAAAAAGTACTGTTATAGCATCAAGTATAATTTATTTTACTAATATATCACTATATATAGTTTGAGTAGATGATAGCAGTTAAAAAGAACATGCACTTAAGGCTGGATATCAATTATAACAATTATGGAAAACATATTGTTTAGTCACTTAGATCAAACTTATTTCTACAGTGTAAGTACAAATTAATAATTTTATCTTTATTTTCCACAATGAAAATTAATTTTTGTCGTCACTAGATAAATCTAAATCTTCTAGCTTTTTATATCAAATTATGTTACTGGTAAAACAAATTATGAACCCTCATGTTACTTCTTAAGATTAAAATATTTTTTCCCACACTTAAGATTAAATTACTAATATAGTAATATATGAAAATATAAAATAAACGTATTATTCACAATAAATAAGTGATACAAATTATTTTTCAAATTTTATGTAATATATGAAAAAACTTGTTAAATATATCTATATATCCTATGCTTATTTAGACATAATACGTATTATATGAAAAAAAATATGCTAATTTTTTTTTGGCTTGATAAGCTATATATACTATTCACAAGTCATAAACAATACAATTTTTTATTTCTAACTTGAGATAATACAAAAAGACTTGTCTAATTTATATATAATTTAAATAGTTGTTTGAAATTTTTAAAAATACTTTTTAAGCTGAAAACTATAAGAATATTATTTTTTATAGTTGAATTTTAAATAAAACCATTAAACCTATAACATGATAGAATAATATCTAAATCTAATTTAAGAAGAAAAGCCAAGCTCAATATAGGAGTATCATATGCTCGATCATATAAGATTAGATAAGCATAAGCACCAAGATGTGCTCGGAGAAGTACACTTAATCAGAATGATAATTTCTTTTCTTTATTTCCTTGTCTTCTTGTACTATTTTTATTTTAAAATTATGTTCATTGAAGGAAACATTGGATGGATGGATGCATGCATGCACTTCTTAAAATAACTCGTTAATTTTCATATATATCACAAGTTTTATTGAAGGAAACATTGGATGGTTCAAGTTACTTGGGAATATTGGTCCCAATTTATCTCTTTACAGAAACTTTATCTTTGTTTTGTGTACGCCATTTTGGAGTTTTCAGTGATATATAATTAATAAATCAATTTGGCCCCCATTATATTGATAATGAAATTAATATAGTACGTGATGATTATTAAATGTGGATTGATTTTATTCTCGACAGGCTGGGATCACGAATATGAGGAACGAGAGACCCACAATAGGAATATTGTATTAAAATAATGATAACAGAATCACAGCATTTTCAATTTAAAAATGAATTACCTCGTCATTTAACTCAAGCTAGCTTGGATGATATATTTGAAGAATATTAATTATTGTAATGCAAGTTGATAATAAGTTGATTTGACAGAAATAAAAACTTCGGGGACAGAGTAATTTGTATGCCTCGATCTCATTTGCTTGATATATATGCATGTGTGTATATTTATTTCTAAATCACCTTCTGATCTAATATTTCAAATTTTTATTTCTCTCACGACAAAGAGATGATGTTTAGCTTTAAATCGTAGATCTAAATCGTGATTTGGCAAAGTGGTTGTGTTTTATTGTTTTATCGACGACAAGTAAACTTTTTTCCACTTATTGTGTTGTTGGTATACTATCTTGTGAGTACATTTGAATTGTGTAATTGAGTATTACGTTATGGAATCCAAGATATTTATGAATTTTTCTTGTGGGACTCAATCCTTTAAAAGGTATGCTTGTTTCACAATTCATGATATTCTGATATATGCTCGAGAATATGACTGGATTTTATATGTTGTTATTGTGAATTAATGATGATGAGATGACTGATATAGAGCTCTATTATTGATACCACATGGTACTACATCCATATGGTGCTATATGCATGGTTGGCCCGTTAAGTTGTCCCACTTGTTTACTAGGGACTTTGACACCCCATCAGTTCATGATTGTATTACCATCACAAAAGGGAATAGAGGCGTCACAAGTAACATGTCAGTTTAAGATACTAAGCAATAGGTGTAACATTCTCAATCATGCTTCATTAATTGGAGTAGTAGTAATTAAATGAGGGTACATTTCTTCAAGGATAGGAAATACATTATCAAAAGAAGAGGACTCTTCTGAATATGTACCTGTTTCGCTTTTTCAATTGGTGGATATGTTAGATGCATACATTGAAGTGTAGGCCTTCTCTCATGATCTTTTTATTCACCACTACAAATATAAAAGTTATGGCACTTATTTTTATATATAACATGGCGCTTAAAAAGCACCACATATATAGATGCCATAATAAGAAATTGTGGCGCTTGTGAAGAGCCATGGCCACCACAATTATTATTTTTTAAAAAAAAAGAAGGGAGAAAGATAAATAAATACCCTGCAAACATGAGAAACCCAGAAAAGTGACTCGAATTTCGGAAAGGACAAATGAGGGGCGAAAAATTGATCATGTTTTAGTCATTTTCTATTGAGTTTTAGTTATTATTTCTTTTAGTTTTAGTCATTTTGTTTTAGTCATTATTTGCTTAATTTTAATTATTCTCTGTTGAGTTTTTGTCATCGCCCTTTATTTGTCCTTTCCGAAAATCGAGTCACTTTTATGGGTTTCTCATGTTTGCAGGGTATTTATTTGTCTTTCTCTCAAAAATTTATAATTTAAAAATGGGTTAAAGTGCACTCAATACCTCAAATTATTTTTAAAGGTGTAATTAGAACTTTAAAATATTTATGGATATAATTTTAACCTTAAAAAAATAAAAATAGGGTAATTATGCTTTGCTATTCTCCAAAAGAAGTACGAAGCACTTGCTTCTCCCAATCCACTTACTTTTCATTTTTTTTAAAATAAAATGCTGAGTATGTTCATTTAAAACTGAGCATTTTAATCTTTCAGCACCTATCTTCTTGTGACTTTTCATATTTTCTATGTGGGAACCAGTTTGATAGGCTCCATCAACTCTTTTAGTCTGGACTGTTCAGATTGGATCTGGATGGTTTAGATTTAATATTTTTTATTTTTTTAAAAAAAATTATTTTAATAGGTAGATAATTTAAAATAAAGATAATCTCTTAACTAACATTTTTTTAAAAAATAATTTTTTCACTTAAAAATCATCTCCCAAAAATTATTAAATATGGACCGTCTAAATCCAATCTAGACAGTTCAGATTGGAAGAGTTGATGGTGCCTATCCTTTGGATAAGAACCATAACTGATTCCTTTCTATGTGCTAGACTTGTCACCATCAGGTTAAAGTTAAAAGGAAGAATTTCAGTAAGGATAGCTCATAATTAATTTAAAATCAGTCACAAAACGTTCTGAAATTTCAATTCAGACCCAAAGACCAATTTGAATTAATTTTGTATGGTGAAATAATCAAATTGCCCTTGCCTTCTTTTAAAATAAAAAGTTTATTTTTCTTTCTAGCTTCCAGCGGCGGCCCCACTCTGGAGCTCCGTTGTCGGCCCCTGCCAGCGGCTGACCTCCGATAAGGGGCGTGGGCCCCACTGGAGGTGGCCAGAAAAAAACATTTTATGGCCAAGGGGGGAGTGAGATTCAAACCCCCTCCCCCAATTGTGAAGAGGATGCCTTGCCACTTGGGTTGGGCATCATTTTCAATATATATATGCACTAAAAAATATTTCTAATAAACTTAAGTTGCTACCCCTTGCTTTCTGATGAACAAGTGATTTACATATAACAAACATGTAAAATGATCTTATGAACAAGTGGAAAAATTCTTATGACGGGTGCACTCATACAACTTTATTAACAAGTCATTGTGAACTAAGAACAAGTGAATGGGCCATATGAATAAGTGAAATATAGTGGTATTATTATTATTATTGTTGTTGTTGTTGTTATTATTGTTCTTATTATTAATAAGTGAAATATGGTGGGCCATATGAATAAGTGAATGGTCATTGTGAAATAATAGTTAAAAATTATTATTATTATTATATATTGTATTACACCATATTTCACTTGTTCATATGGCCCATACACTTGTTCTTAGTTCACAATGGCTTGTTAATAAAGTTGCATGCACACCCATCGTAAGAATTTTTCCACTTGTTTATAGGGCCATTTTACATGTTTGTTATGTGTAAATAACTTGTTCATCAAAATGCAAGTGGGTAGAAATTAAGTTTATTACAAATATTTTTTAGTGCATTTATATATTGAAGAGGATGCCCAACCTAAGTGGTAAGGCATCCTCTTCACAATTTAGGGGGAAGTGGTTTCAAATCCTACTCTCCCTTGGGCAGAAATTTTTTTTTTTTGCCACCTTTTGTGCGGCTCACGCCGGAAGTCAGCTGCCAGCGGGGGATCGATGGCGGAGGTCCGGCATGGGCCCATCGCCGATGACTAGAAAAAAAATAAATGTTTTATTTTTATAAAAAAAAGGTAAAGGTAATTTGGTCATTTCACTTTGTAAAATTAATTTTAAATTAGTCTTTGGGTCTGAATTAATGTTTAAGAATGTTTTGAGACTAATTTTAAATTAATTCTGAACTGTGGGTCTTTACTAGAATTCTCTCAAGTTAAAATTCAAATATGACTTGCCCTTTTTTCTGCCGGTAATTAAAACACTGACCCACTGCTATGTAACGTCAATTTACCCTCTCATTCCCTTTTTCATATTGTTTCCTGCCCTTCACTTTTTCATGTACGATCTGAACCTTCCATAAAAACGTAACACACCTATTTAATGCCATGATGAACCTTCAAGACCCTGCTTCGTATATCAGTCTAAAGGTACATATTTCTCATATTTTCATTTTTTTTCAAAAGAATAATTTCTTAAACATCTTGTACAATTCTTTTTTTTTTTTTTCTGCAGATTGTATATCTTCATGTATTCGATATTTTGGTTAATTTTAAACTTTAGTTATATCCTTCATAACTTATAACCTAATGGTTTGATCTCTCGTATTATAATCATGGCTAATTGATCTCTCTCTGTTTTTTTTTTTTGACCTGGGATCTCTCTCTCCCTCTCCGTCTTGATGAGTATACTCATAAACTTTTTACAAATCATTAATATAAATCATGATATCTCAGTATCTACGTTATCAATAAACATAGTATCGGGTTAGGTCAATTGATTGATAAATTGATTAGTTCTAACGTGCTTAATTAGTGCCTATAATTATTTGCGATAGTAAAAGGTCTAGTGTCCTATGACAAATAGTTGTACTATTAATAGTTTTTCATGTCAGCGTTTAGACTTGAAATTATGACTTAAAATTTAATTTTTATGAGTCAGTACTATTTTTTTTTAGTGCAAGACTGCCCCATAATCTAGTGTTAATTGGCAACCGATTAATCTAAACTCAAGGGATAAGAGTGCCGCTTACATAGGCGGGGTTATCCCCTCTCCCAATAAGAGTTCTTATCCTTACGGGAGTTTAAACTCACTTACCAGTTGAGCTAAGTCAGTACTATTAACCTATTACATAATATATCTTTTTCTTTAGGTAATATGGGGGATCTAGTCCCATGACAATAACCAAAATTAAATTAAGGCTACATCCCAATACACTTAGCCATTGTATTTTGGAAAAAAGATAAATAAATACCCCATAAATATTAAAAACCCTGAGAGATAACTCAAATTTCATAAATGACAAATGAGGGGCAAAAATTTAGTCAGTTTTAATAATTCTCTATTGAGTTTTAGTTATTTTGTTGTAGTCATTATCTACTCAGTTTTGATCATTCTCTGTTAAGTTTTGGTGAGAGCTCTTTATTTATCATTTACTAAATTTAAGTCATTTTTTTAAAATTTTTAATATTTATAAAATATTTATTTATCTTTTTCTCCTATCTTTTGCTCACTCAGGTTTTTGTCTTTAAAGCTACTTCCACTCTTGGCGTTATCCTAGGAAAAAGACGTCTCATCCATCCTGGATAAATTGCTTGCTTTGCCATTACTTCTGCACAATAGTTACTCTCTCTCTCTCTCTCTCTCTTCACATGATGAGTACAACATTCTGCCATTTCTCTTACCATCCCAGCATATAATATATATATATATATATATATATATATATATATTGGTGATATGGGGGATCTAGTCCTAAAACAATAACCAAAATTAAATCAAGGCTACATCCCAGTACACTTATCCATTGTCTTTCCAGCTCACATTGTCTCGCTATCTTCAATAAAAGTTGCTTCCAGTGTTGGCGTTATATCAGGGAAAAGACGTCACATCCATCCTGAAATAATTGCTTGCTGTGCCATTACATGCATCTGCACAACAGTTACTCTTTCTCTTCGCATGTGATATTCAGAGATGAGGACAACGTTCTTCCATTTCTCTTACCATCCGAGCATGTGCCTCGATTGGATGGTCTTGCTTCATCTTTGCCTTCAATGCATTGAAAAGGAGCTCAGGTCTATCTCCAGGTGCACTTTTAGGGTTATGCTTTTCTTTTTATTTTTTGGTTTAAATCAGTCTAAATTAAGGGAATCATATTTTAGTTTAGCAGTTAAAAGAAATTCACTAATCTCTACCCATGGTCCTAAGCTCTAATGACAAACTTTAAGAAAAAAACATTGATAATGTAACTATAATATGACTATTTTCTTTAAAAAAATTAATTTTTAAAATTTATTGATAGTATTTAATTACGATTATGACATGTTATATTTCAAATTTATTTTAAGAAGAGCCTTAAATAATTTTATAACAATAAATAATACAGTTGTGTTTTTTGATAATTAATTTATATGGTACATATAGTATGTTCTTGAATTTATATTTCATCTTTACTGAACAAAAAATAGGCGTTACGATTAGATGTGATATAAACAAATTGGAATAATTTTATTTCAATAAATAGTACAATTTTATTTTTTTAAAAAAATAGATTGTATATATAGATAGATAGAAACAATCTTATTTAAAGCTCATTAATATAATTTAAATATCAAGAAAATCTAACTTCAATTTTCCTTTTTAACTATAGAAAGGCATTAGCTATGGAAGGTATAATAACGGCCTCAAATTCCTGTATAACTCGACGCCATAAATAAGATAATTAAATAAATCCTGTGGTCACTGGTAGAAAAATATTATGGGTCAGGTTACACACTTACATTAAGTTTCTTATATATATTTTGTCAGCTTTCACTTATGTTGACGTTGTCCACAACCGTCCCTTAAAAAAAATATTAAAATTTTTGAGAAAATGATATGCCATTTCATGTTAAGAGGCAAAGGAATCTCTTTTTCCTATTAAAAGAAAACAAACAACAATGTCCCTTAACAAAGTGAGTGATCATACGAATGAGCCAAAACTAGAAAGAAATACAACTTTTGCTTTAATTAATAAATCGTACACAACAGGAAAAAAAACTGATCATGGCTTTTTCTTTTTCCTTTTTTTTTTTAAAGAAATTGAATTCTATTAATCACAAAGGGATAAAAATTCAGAGACCTGGCAACAAAAATAATATGCCCTTCCCAAAAAAATATCTATCAATCTCTTATCAACCACCACCTCTCATAATGGGGAGGAGGAGGTGGTTGATCGAATATGCAATAGTTCCCTACTTAATAATGCTTTTTCCTCCTTTTCTTATTTTTCTTAGTATTATTATTACACCTCCCTCCCTCCCCTCTCTCTCTGTGATCAACAATGATGAAGGAGACTGAATATTGTGAATAATTCCAAGAAGTTTGTGTGATATTTATGACTTTTGCATGATGTTTATTGGCAAGTTGCTTGTAGAAGTTGGTTTGTTAGCCTAAATTTTGAACACGTGAATCCAAAAAATAAATAAATAAACCAATTTCTTCCCTTTTTAAAGAGCTAGATGTTATTCATTCCTTCTTTGCTCAATTCATTCTTTTCTTTCTCTCCTCCCCTTCAAGTGAAGAGCTCCAACAACCACACCTTCGTCACCGTCAAAGTTATATTGGTTTGGAGATGGCAGGAGTTGGAGGGAACATAGGGAGCTGGGCATATTACAGTGATTTAGATTTAACAATTTGCAACAACATTGTCGAAAATGAAGGGAATCTACGTTTTGGACAATTGCAAAATAGAGAAGTAATAGTAAAGAGTTCTCCCGTTACAAGTAGGACTTTTCAATCTGAAGAGATTGAAAATATGATTAGGTGCTGCAATTCTCCAAATGTTGCCACCTATTATTGTGAAAAGCTTGCTCACAATTATCGCCACATTGTTACCGAGGTATTCCATGGAACTCTCGCACAATACCTTCAAAGGAAACCGTGGGAGTTTTATAACGCTGATGGCCGTCCAACAAAAAAGCTATTGGGAATAATGAGGTGTGTATTTTTTTTATCCGAAAATATTTGAAAAAACATTTTATTAAATTATTAATTATTAATTTTCTTCTCTTTTTTCCTATTTTGGTTTCCAAGAACATTGTGGACGGATTATTTGATATCCATCGGCATCGTATAATCCATGTCAATCTTTCGCCATGGAATATTATAATTTTTATTTTTGAAAGCCAAGAAGATGATGGCACATATGAATATATTGCAAAGATAAGCAACTTTGTAAATTCTAGGCGCCTTAGTCGAAATTCTTGGTGTCTTGAACAAGAGAGGCTTATTAGTAAGTATTATTTTAATTATATTTTTTTGGTCTTTTAACATTTATTTGAAACCATCTGAAGTTCTTATTTAATATTATTAACAGCTTTAGAAGGAAGAAGTTTGTATTGGCAAACTCCAGAGCAACTAATACCCCAAGGATCTCATCAATCTCTACTTGTTGATACATTTGGACTTGGATGCTTGTTGGCTTATTGTGTCCTTGGAAGACACCCATTCGAGGAACACGATCATAATGATCGTGTAAATAATATCATAGCTAATAATATGGTTCATAGGAATTACCTACAATTAAACTTTCCTCCCATTTTAAGTGACTTAATTCTTTTTCTTATAGACAGAAGGTGAGCATTTTTTTTCCCCCCTGTGATTGGTTTTTATTTATTAAATGTATTTTTGATTTGTATATAATTTTTTTTATTGACTAACGAAATATATATTTTTTATATAATTTTCAGCATGGATGCAGATGGAGCAAAGGTCCACCCCCTCTTTTGGGACACCAACAAAAATGTTTTGTTCTTCCAGAGAGTTAGTGACTATATATTTAGTCCTAATAAACAAATTAAGCCAATTTTGGACCAAATGCAATACATAATTGGGAATAATGCAAGTTGGCGTGATGTAGTGGACAACTTCATTAATGTATGGACTACTACTGACCTACGCCGGACAGTAGCTAAAGGTAGAAATGGATATGGAGACGATGTTTCACAGATCGTTCGTTTGATAAGAAACTTGTGTCAACACTACAACGAATGGCTTCCTGAGCTTACTGTAAGAATTTGTTTCAAAATGTAATGTTATTAATAATATATGTCATGGATGGAAATATACATTTATATCTAATGTCCTTTTTTACTGATTTTGCAGGCTCTCACTCCGAGTGTTGATGATTTGCTGGATGCATTTATGAACGATTTTCCTCACCTTCTTATTAGTGTATACCGTCTTCTAACCAGGTGGCCAAATCTCATAGCTAGTAGCCAATATAAGAGTTTTTACTATGTAAGATAGATGGAGAATGTAGTGGCCATCATGTTATCATTCAAAACTTGTGCTGAAAGTATAATTTACTAGTGTAACATACATGGGCTACACTTGCGATTGTGTTTCTGGGGGTCTTTGCAATAAAACCTATTACCTGAAAGTATAATTTTGACTTACCTCCTAACTAACTAAACATTAAGGGTAACTTTATAAATTTTAAAAGCATTAACTAATTTTAATTGAATTCTTTAACAAAAGTAAAGTTGTTAAGAGGTCATTATAATAAGGACCAGATGAAATAATATCAACTTGCATCCATAAGGAGTGGATTCATTCTTAGTGCATTGTAAATATTATATAAGAGTGTGTTAAAGTAAGAGTCTCTCTAGTATTATTAGAATATTTTAAATGAAGAAATATATTTTAAGAAGTTTTGTGAATTAAGGGATTTGTGTTGGTTCATGAATGACATAGTTCATGAATTTTATATATAGTTATGACTTTTTAATTGAAAAATTAACTTGCTTCCAAAGGTAGCATCAATTCAAGTGTAGGGTATATAGATTTCCTATACAAAATTTTAGGTGAGTTGGATTCTAATGGCTCATCAAAGTTAGAAGAGTATTGAGGGGCCATGTACCCCAAATGGTCCTCACATTAGCCTTGAGATCTTAACTATGGTTAATAAGATAAATATAATAAGGTTTTATACTTTAATTCAAATTTTTTTAAATATATGTATATTAAATAATAATATAAGCAGCTTTAATTTTTAAAAGTCAAATTACCTCTTAAAATGTCAAATACGTTTCAGAAAATACAATGATGTACAAACAATATAATAAAGTTATATGTCAGGCACATGTGCTTCGTACCACTCATGCTTCATTTGAATTATATAATTAGACAAATAAATAATTAAATAAAGTCACAAATGAAAAATGATACCAATAGTACAATAGTGTGTCCAGGTACAGAATCTGAATCATTTAGGTCATTTATGCCACAACTAATGAACTCATCATAACAGACAACCATGGTGGTGCATAGGCTTAGGACCCTTTTCATGAAGATTATTTTTCAAAAAAAAAAAACCTTTAACTTTAGCATATGGAAGACTATTCATATTGTATACGTAAAAGGCACAACCATCTTTAAAAGTGGCGCAAAGGGTTAGGACCCTTTTCATGCAAGTCTTTTTTTTTTTTTAGAAAAAATCTTTAACTTTAGGCTATTTATATTGTATACGTAAAAGGCACAACCATCTTTAAAAGTGGTGCATAGGGCTAGGACCCTTTTCATGCAATTTTTTTTTTCAAAAAAAAAAAACCTCGAACTCTAGCATATGGAAGGCTATTTAAAAACCATCTTTAAACGTGGTGCATAAGGTTAGGACCCGTTTCATGCAATTTTTCTTTAAAAAAAATTAGTATATGGAAGGCTATATTGTATATGCTACCCCTTCCTAAGTATAAAAATCAGTTAACTTTTTTAGAAAAAAAAAACTAATTATATTACTTTAAAGTATCTAAATTTGTTATTTTTCTTCAAACTACTTTGTCTAACTTGTACATTGATATACCCCCTCTGGCCCTAAATATGAGATCTAGTTAATTTTTTTAAAGAGTTTAAGGAAGTTAATAAATTACTTAATCATATTATATCTAGTGTATCATTATATTGTATATCAAATTATATGTTAGACAATATAATTTAAAGAAAAGTGACAAATTTAAACACTTTAAAGTAAATTAATTTCTTTTTTAGGATTGCACAAAACAATCAACTGGTCTTTTATTTAGGACCAGCAGTAATATAATATAATAACACACTATGATATAATAAAGCCAAGTAACACTATGATATAATCAAGCTAAGTCACTTATTTATCTTAGTTAATCTCTTTAAAAAAAATTAATTAAATATTATAATTAAGACAAAAAAAAACATCTAACTTTTGTGTTAAAAGAGTTTTGCTTCCTTGATGCTATGTTATGTTATTGTTTCAGCTTCATTGATATATATGTGTATATATATTTATATGTATATGGATTAAAATATGGTCATACCTTTTGCAATCTCCAAGGAGTCTATAATGTACTATGAAGCTAGAGCCAAGATGAAGGATGCTCTGTTCAACGTAGCTAGTAGTGGGCCCTTTAATCCGCTAGCACCTAACTTTTAGTAGAATTTGCAAATGGGCATGGGGTATTTATGTAATGCACGAAGGAAGTAGTAGCAATGGTAATACGAGGTGTTTGTATACTTTTGAGGATTTGAAGCAAGTTTAAAGTTTTGATCATTAGAGTATAACAAAGGCCATGGGCATTGAATGGGATTTTGGAATTTGTGATCATGAGAGAAATAAATGCTATTGTTGAGACAAGGTGGAGTACTTTGAGACAGCGAAGATAACCGGCACGTCATTTATTTTAACGGTGTTCGGTGTTATGACTCTATCTATGGCTGTTTACAGAACCACCAACGTGTCTGACAAATATAACTTCAAGGATCCAATAAAAGGAAAACAAAACCGTTAGTGTCTGTTTGGTATGAAGGGAGGGGACCGAAATTTGGGGATTTTGCTTTCCTCTCTTTATTTTCATAATAAAAAAAATTTAGAAAGGGAGAAAATTTTTTTTAAGATTTTCGCTCCCTTCCCCTCTTAACACTACATAAAAAATATAATTTTATAGCGATTTTTTTTGTAGCGGTTTGTTCAAACTAGTACAAAGTGTTAAATTTGTAACGGTTTTAGCAAAAACTACTATAAATTTGCTGCAAGATCAACATTTGTAACGGTTTTATCTAAAAACCGCTACAAATAAAGACGCCAACTTGATGCGAAGTTGGCGTGACATTTGTCGCGGTGATTTTGTAGCGGTTTTGCTATAAAATGCCAACGGTCATAAAATTTGTAGCGGTTTTATAAAACCGCTACAAATTATACACGAAATACGAGGTGCTTTTTCAGTTTGTAGTGTTTATTATAGCGGTTTTGGCAAAAACCGCTACAAATGTAACGAGTTTCAACCTATAAATACCCTTCGCGTTTTTATTTCAACGTTTCGCTAATTTTTGTTTCATAAAGTGACTTCAGAGAATTTTTACAGTTTTGAGACGCTACCTAAATCCATTTACATCTACTCTAGTCGAGTTAGTTTTCACATTTCATTACATTTCTTTACTTTATTTTATTTTTAAATGTATCTATCAGTAAATTTATTTGTTAAGTATATTTATTTTATTTTTGTGAGTGATAATTTTTGTATTTTGTTATAATAATGTGTTTATTCCATTTGTTTAGTTTGTATTGTATTTGAGTTTATTTTTGTATATATTTTATTCCTTCTTGTAATTTTATTTTATTTTATTTTTAATTTTTGTTATAATTGTAGTTATATTGCATTTATTTATAATTTGAATTGTTATATTGTATTTGTTTTTTTACTTATGTTTTATTTATTTTTGTTATAATTAATTATAGTTTAATTAATTCCGTTTGTTTAGTTTCCATTCCATTTCAATTTCTTTCTTCATAATTAATTATTTATTTATTTCCATGTATTTTTGTATTTCATTTATTTTTTTTATTTTTTATTTTTATTATACTTAGAATTTGATATCTTGTGATTATAGTTTAATTTGTTATAAAGTATTATATTATTGTGTTTGCTTATAATATTTATTATTTTTTATTTGTTTTTAATTTTTATTATAATTTTACTTTTATTTCATTTGTTTAAAATTTAATTTGTTATATTGTATTGCATTTTGTTTTTTTTACTTTTGTGATAATTATAGTTGTATTCCATTTATTTATAATTTAAATTGTTATATTGTATTTGAAGTTTTTAGTATGTTTATTTTATTTTTGTTATAATGATACTTTTATTTCATTTCTTTACAATCTCATATGTGACGGATACATATTTAATAATTATTTTTTTTTTGTAATTATTGATTTTGATACAATTATAATTGTAATTGATTTATTTGGTTATAATTTTTTTTAGAGTTTATTTCATTTGTATTTTTAGTTGTTATTTTTTCAATATTTTTTTTCATTTTATTTCAGATATCAATATGTCTGGACAGCGGGAAAGGAAGGAGCCAATGCAGTTGGGACAACTGGAGAAGGGTCAGAGTAGTACTAGGAGGGACAGCCTTTGAAACTCAAGGTGCCCCCAGCTACGCCTACAAACCAGGTCCTAGATATCAGTGTTGAGGACTACAACCTGGAGGGGATGATGATATCCCAACATCCCTGTGAGAGTTATGACTGATTTCCTGGACGCGGAAGAGGACAGGGAGCAGAATTACCCCCGACCTTCGTCTTTGTGACAGACAGGGTTTGAGGTAGATGTTGAAGGTAAAAACAATGTCAACAGATAACGAAAATTTTAATTAATGTTAGTCGTAACTAATAATTTATTAATGCTTTGTTTTAATATGTGCAAATGAGCAGGGGAACATGATGAGGAGGAGACTGGACGTGGAAGGTTTGAATAGTTTAGACCCCCAACTACACGTAGTGGTCGAGTGAAATGCTGAGATAGACCAGCTGATCGGGAACGGTGGCCACCTGTTCAACCGCTATATGAGCGAGTTAGATGGCAACTGGCTGCGGTTCCCTTAGTTAAGGTGCTGGTATACGAGAAGGCCGTGTAGGTATTAAAATATTTTTATTACTTAAGTGACTTTAAGTTTAATTGATATAACATTGAATTTGTAATTTTGTTTTGCAAACGAAGTTCCCAGTCAGGCAAGAGAGGCATCGATACGCGTTGTTAAAGATGGGGACGGTGTAGAGGAATAGGAGGAATCGTCTCTACCATTTTGTTGATAAGGATGGGACGATGCCCCTGGATCAGCTGATAGCGGCCGTTCCTAACGGCGTTGAGCCCCACGAGTGGTCCAGATTTGTGCAACTCTGGCGGAGCGCAAACGGACAGATAAGTTCGCTTTTAATTAATGTAAAATTATTTCATATGTTTAATTTGTTTAAATTTTTTTAATTAATTTAAATTGAATAATAGAAATTTGGTGTTTAGGCCATTTCCGAGAGGAACATGAGGATACGTGACTAGCAGACATTTGTTGTGACATTCAGCGAGCTGGTACGTAATTTAAATTTAACTCACTATGTTTAATATTTGTTGAAATGAATCTTAATTTAAACTATTTGATACAAGCGAAGAAGGCTGGGCAGGAGCAACGACAGATGCACTATGGGTATTTGTTTGAGTACACCCATATGCATCGCAATAGATCAGCCACATCTCAACAGGCTAATGAAGCGATAGTAAGATTTTCACAATTCTATAAATTGTGATTATTTTGTGTATTGATTGTGTATTTTTGTCTAACTGAGCATGATCGACAGGTCA
>JBAGKO010000015.1:23025655-23048365 GCA_037177275.1 Acacia concinna
TTAGAAAAATTTGAGATTTATAAAATAGCAATTTTATGTTGAAAATCTAAATTTTAAATTGGGGATTTTGTATGATTATATGTAATTAGTGTTAACTTATGATTCAAATGAGTTAATTAAGTTGAGAAAAGAATTAGATTAAGCTTAAAACAAATCATTGGGATTAAAGTGAGAAATCAAAATTTTTGGGTAATTAATTCAAAGCTTTAAAATTATATAATTGTGCAAATTGTTTAATTTATATTAAATTCGTATCTACATTAATGTGTAGATTGATTGTAACCGGATTGTGGTTGCTACTTTTATTTGTCAAATGTTGTAAGATTAAGCGTGGAGTTGAGGTAACCGGGATTAATTTATTTTATATGCTTATTATGGACTGTAAGGTGTTTTCTAACACTTAATCTCTTTAGTAAATTATATGTGTTTTGGAAAATTTAGTGTATGTTTAAATATTAATTACTTCAGTGAAGCAACTGTATGTGTGATTTGTGAATACAACTGAGATTAGTAATATTGTAATGATTATAATGTATATGGAATATTATTGTTGTGAGATTCTCCATAATATTATATTTGTGTATATTGTGTTATATTATTGGATTTGTGGGATTGTGCAGAAGAGATATGGTAAGATTGTGTGCCCATCGACTCTCTCATTTCAAGCCTAGATTTGAGTTGAGTGTTTTGAGTGGACACCTCCCTATTACGGTATAGTGGTGGTGACATAGGAGGGGACAATTTTCTTGAAGTGACTACCTAACCTTTGGCCGGGTATAGTAACACTGATAGGTTGTACCACGTCCAGAAGATATAAGGAGGAGCAAGATGGTTGAGTGGGGATGGTTTAATTATGGACTGTATCATGTATTGTTTTATTATTGAGAATATTGTTATGATTATCGATAAACCTACTTCTCTAACTTGCAATCCATTCTTGCATATTTTGTAAATTGATTTTGGTTACTAGGACCTCATGTCTCACACCGTTATTATTGATATTTTTTCAGGCGAGACTTCTCATTTGAATAAAGGTCAAGGGAAGCAGGCGGAGGCATAGGGTAAGTAGCCTTGTATGCCTCTTTTTTTTGGGGATTGTTTTGTTTATATATTACCATCATAGAGTCATCATGCTTTGATATATTTTGACATTATTTTAGATAACTGTCTTCATAATTGTTGGCTTATTATTTGGTCGGAGGCCTTATTTTGTGTACTCTGATGTGGTGGATCAACAATATTTTATATGTAAAAAAAATTGTTCTGTTTAGACCCTTTGTGATGGAGTTTAGTGTTATGTATGTGAACTATTGGGCTGGGTTTCTACTCCTTTTCTGATTGTGCTCTTAGTCTTATATATGGGCTACTGTAGTAGGTTTGTGGGCGTGTTTTGTGCCCGGGACGTCAATGCGCTAATCTTTTGGATTGATCAAAAGGTTTTCGAAAATGATAGACAAATCCTTTTTATAACCATGATAGACCTGTTGAATTTAGTTTTACCCTTTTCTATCATAGTTAGTCTTATAAATAAGTTTTATTCTTTTAACCATGATAGTGTTTTAGAAATGTGGTTTGAAACTTTTCTATCATGGTTAACTATTAAAAGAATCCAGTTGGATAGTTTAATACATGCTAATTAGATTTAATATCTTGTTTAGTAGAAAGGGTCTTTTCAAACACAATGCCATGCTAATTTCCCTTTCATCTCAGCATTCATGTACCAAGGACAGCATAACAAACATACATGAACATTACTACATTATAACCACACAGTGGCATGCAGTCTAGAGGCCAGTGTATACAATAGTTTCACAGTACATGTATATATACAAGTTAGAAGCAATGTAGGAAGCATAGGTAACACACTTAATTTCTTTCCTTTCCCTTGCCTCCTACTGAAACTTCACATGCATTGTAGAGAGGGTAAGGTTTCTTGGGAAACCTTAGTAGTATAATCTTTATAAAACTAGTAACAATATAATGCCATGCAAGTCATGCAATATATAATACTCGTACTACTCATTTAGTGCCCTCTTTTTCGGCACTTACCGTGTATAAGGAGCATACACGTGACTCTACCTTAATCACATAGTCAAGTCATATAACAGAGAGTCATACATCTCATAACAAAACATACATGCTAGTTCAACCACAACACGGTAAACAAGCATAAACACACAACATATAAACAAAGCAATATAAGTTAAGGTTGAAGATTCTAGCTACCAATTACTCCTGAGCAATGTAGGTGTCTTTCCTTTGCTTCCAGGATCACTGCTCTACAATGCTTAAATAGATCACGATGTAAAGGCATTATAGTATGCCACTATGTCTATACCACATACCCTTCTTCCTTTCACACTTAGGACCTCAGTTTCACATTGTCATTAACTAATTTCATAGGCCAATCATACACAATTTAGGCCACTTAATCCATCTATGACATTCACAATATCAAAATCACATTCCTCTCACCTTGGCTGAACACCCCCTTCCTTAAGGGTACCTAGCGATTTATCGATTCAATGCTTCATGTGTTCTTACAGGGTATTCTTATATAAAACAATATTTTGAACACAATTGAATCATCAAACCAATGAAATTCAATCACTAACACACAAATGGGGGACTAGCCGAACACCTCATATAGCCCAAAAGGTGTTATTTTGATTCAATTCAAGCATATACACCATATCCTAGCTTCTACCAATTATCTAGATCATAAAAAAAAAATTCTATATCCTCCCTTTCATGCCTGGGCCGAAACCTCTTGCAACATTTCTACCCTTAAAAATGCTTTAAAAACAATGGAGAAAGAGAGGAAATTAAAAGAGGACACAGGCTATAACTTACCTGGATTGAATACTCGACCGGTGTAGCTTGAATCGCCTATGAAAAAGACTGGGTTTTCAATTGGTCAGGGGTTCAACAAGGTTACCTTAATGCACAGCCAAGGGGAGGGAGTCCTCTATTTATAATTGAAGAGATAGGGTCCTTAAGTGTAGTTATTTGGATATGTAGGTGTAATTTTCAAAATATTTCCTTGTGTCACCCTATCCTCTTGACACATGTCACCTTCTAGAAGCTCTAGGCCTCCTCCCCAAGCATACCAGGTGGCGCCATCTACTGTGGGGCCTAGGGAGTACCCTTGATTTATTTTCTTTCGACAATTTCCCTCATATAGGCCAAACTATCGGGAAAATTTCAGAAAATTATATACTAGTCCAAAAATTCCCAAAAGTGGCCCCAAATTCTCAAAGTCTCAAGAGGCTGCTATAAAAATTTCAAAATTTTTGGACGTTTAGAACTCCCAAACTAAATTTTTCTCTAAAAAGTCCATTATATATGTGATTAGCTAATTTCAACAATTTTTGCTAATATCTCTGAACTTCTTCCTAACCTCCAAATAATTTTAGAAATCCTCTAAAATATTCTACTAATTTTCTCTAATCCTAATCCAGAACATTGAGGCTCCTATATATCTTATATAATTATTTTTTGGTTAAAAACCCGTTCCTGCAAAAAAATTATTAAAATATTCAAAAATTCATTAAAATTCCTACATCCAAAAATCATTCTAATTGTCATATATTGTTTTGGATGCTCTATAATATTTTATGAGATTTTATGGAAATTTTCGAAGCTTTCGAGTCTGGCCGCATTTTGACCTAAAACTTTACAAAATCTTTACTCTTTACACATGATCCTTCCTCAAATTTCACTTCAATTATTGTCAGACTTATCAGTCTTCTACAGACTAAGACCCTCTATTCATCATGAATACCCTATCTAAAGTGTTAAAAATATGATGATGTTACAAGCACAAAGTTGGATCCATCTTTTGATACATACAGTACAAATGGGCATCCATTATGACATATTTACTTAATTATATAAGGCTCACTTTTCTTTTGCTTCAAGCTCACTCCAAAATTAATTGCACAAGTACTTGTTACTGCCATAAGACCTTCCTTCTTTGCATAAGACACACCTAACATAAAAATGGTCCTTCTTTTAGCCCAATCCTTCTTTGCAAATCAGTCCAACAAAGGGCTAGTTACTGCCATCAATGTTTTAAAAGCTAGACTAGACTGAATAGTTTGGCCATTGGCCGAAGGGAAAGGCAGCCCAATTTTCATAGTTAAGCCGCTCTAGGGGTTAGCTCATATTAGGCTATCCAAAATCGCCTTTTAAGACAGAAGCCATAATGAAGTTGTTACCCTGGGAAAGAGAAAGAAGAAATAGGAGGGGACCGAAAAAAGAAGACAAAAATCATTCATCCCTTCAAATACACGCAGGCATAAATGTGATTTGTAGCTTGAGTGCCACCTAAAATACACTTTTTAAGGTAGAAGAAGTGAAGTAACCCATCTTAGTAACTCTCCGACTACTATACTCATGCCTCAGAATTTAGAAGTGGAGGAGTCTGCTACAATATGCCAGAGAGTTTTAAATATTATGATGAGTTATAATTACTAATTGACATTTACTATTAGTCATTTAAATTTACATGAAGTATCACTTTAATCCCTTATATTTATAAAGTGCACTTTTTGTCCTTAAAACCTAATACCATTAATGTTTCTAACAGAAAATTACTAAGAAAAATTAAGGGATTATTGTGCGATGCTGACAAAGCAAACTTAAATCGCATTGCCAACTCATATACACTCCACCCAATAAAAATGAACTACACAATAATTTTAATCTACTTTTTAGCCAACAAATTTTCATTAATATTTTGTTCTAAACAAGTAAAAATGCTTAGGGTTTGCTAATTTCCTTTGCAACCTCTTTTTTCTCCCTCTCAATCCATCTTCCTCCAAACTCAATGTCTCTTCCATCCTCAATCCATTTATTTTCCCATGTTCTTTGACTATTCATTTCGAAACCTAGAAGCCCGTCCTCCGTTTGATAGCTTTGTGCAATTTAATTACTCATGTTATAAAAAGCATAATTATTCTCTCCTATGCCAATCATAATCCTTATATATATGGACACATAAATACTGAAACTGAAGAAAGAAATCTCCCCCAGTCATGACCCTTGTGTATATGGACACCCAAATAATGGAATCGAATAAAGAAATCATTGATGATCGAGAATTAGGAGAAGGAATTTCCCAGCATTATATATATCTTATAATGCGACCTATTTTTTTGAAAAGCAAAGTAGATGGAGGCTTACAGGTTCTGGCAAAGGCAAGAAAAAGAGGGAAGATGGGTTGAGAGGGAAGGGAGAGGGGCGGTAAATGTAATAATCAAACCCAAGGCATTTTTATTTTTTAAAAACAATAAATTAATGAAAATTTGTTGGTTGACATGTAAATTAAAATTATTTGACATGATTCATTATTATACAATAGATATATGAGTTGTCAATGCAATTTAAGTTTCCTTCATCAGCATTACCTAGTGGGAAGAGGAGTGTCTCCATTGAGCTACCTCTCCATTTCTATCTATTGATTTTCCCTACGATTGAAGACCTCGCAACATGTTATAATCTTAAATAACAAAATATTTACAGGTAAATTTAACTTATTAACCCCTTTATGAAATTATATGGTTGAGTGCTTTATTTATAAGTAAAAGTTCGTTTCAAAATATGACAAGTACAATCACATGCATAAATATTACAGTATAAAAGCCGAAAGCATGCATAGATATAATACTCCATTCGGTCTATAAATGGGGCCTTATATTTAGAATCGGAGGTAGTACTATATATGAACAGCTAGCCATGGTTTCCATTATAAAGCTTCCTTATGCTCATACGACAGTGACAGCATCCCCGTTATGGGTCTTTTCTTTTCTTTTCTTTGCTTCTCTTTTTATGTCATCAGGAAGGTTTAGATGCTCTTTGTAACGAATAAAACGATTTCAAAATTGTTGTTACAGCTAATTACTCGTTATTCAAGTTGGTAGAATTTTTCTTATTGATGCAAAACATGACTTAAGCACGATGACACGTGTTTTAGTGAAAAAAGGGAGTATCAATTACTCTTTATATTAGGAGGAGGAAATATTTTTGTCTTTATAGTTTTAATTCAATTTAACTTCGTTCTAAATCTTTAATTCAGTTTTAGCTCAACTATTACTCATTTTTTGAACTTTTAACTCAACGCAATTCAATATCTATTTATAATTTTAACCATTTGAAAACTTTAGCTCTAAGCTTCATAAAATTATATATTCATCTTCTAAAATATAGGAATTAATATTTTAAATGGTTTAAGTATAGAAAATGAGTTACATCAAATCAAATTTTTACAATTGAATCAAAAATATAGAAACCAAAGTTATTAAACTCAAACCTCCTCTAAAATAGTCGAGCCAGTGGATCAATGGGTCAAATCAAAGTTGAACTAATATGAGGTGGCAAGGAAATGTTTAGGGTTATTAATATAACATTTAGAATGAAATAAAAAAAATTCAAACTAAAATAATAAAAATGAACGAAACACTTATTTGAATTGCAGCTTCACTTGAACAGTTGGATGATTTTCTAATTATTATTTTAAAACATTAAAATTTATTATTTTTCTTCAAACTATATTGTTTGATTTATGAATTTATATATTATATAATAAAACATATCATATGATATGACTAAATAACTTATTTTACTTCCTTAACTTCTTTTAAAAAAAGCTAATTGCGTCTTATAATTAAAAGCAGAGGAAGTATTAAATTATGATCAAATCAAAATTAGAGAGTATAATATTAATTTTCCAATTATTAAATTTGAAAGTGTTAATTACCTTGCCATCAATAGTTAGGGGCAAAAATATTATTTAACCTATAGGTTATATAGGACTTATGGCAACGTTGGTTAATCCAAGGGCAACATTATAACGATTTAGATAATTGAAAAATGGCATTACCCCCAATAAATAGTTTTGACTTTTGTATACCGCTCGCTAAATAGATGAACCCTTTATTACTTTACAACCAATCAAACGCAACCACTAAATTTAGGCAAAAATATTGAGGTCGATAATTGACCCCAAAAAAAGGGAAAATAAACATGTACTCTCGATCGTGAAAATACACCCTTTTGCTATTAAGAACGAATTCCTCAAAATTCTTCCTTACTTCTGAAAATCTTGAGAAACACACATTTAAAGCATATTTACAAATTACAGTAGATCCGTCAGGCACCAATTCCTAATTCCAAGAAAAATGGGTTCTCTCATGGTCGCTATTGTTCACAAAAATCCAGAAGTCGATGGTACACAATAATTGGCTAGGTAAATTCTATATTCTACATTATAAGAATTGTAGACTAGAAAGTTGATTGCATCTAAGACAAAGTTCTTCTATTGAAAGACTCCACCGTTAAGTTGGCAGTGAAAGCAGGAATTGAGTTCATCTTCCGAACAAATATCTCAACCTGGTAATGGGCAAGTCACAGTATTTTTCAGGGAAAAAGATACACAAAAATAAAATAAAAAATTTGCTTGTATGATGATATTTCTTTATGTGAATCAAGTCTTCTTTTTCCAACTACGAAAGGAGGGTTTATTATTGAGAAAATTAATATATATGTGTGTGTGTGTGTGTGTGTGTGTATTAAAAAAAGAGAAAGAAATAAAGAAAGGAGCCATATTTAGATTGATTGTAAATCATGTATCCAAGGACAGACAGAAGTCCCCTCTGCTGGAAAACATAGCGCACCTTGATGCTGTTGTTTAATAAATAAATATGGGCCTTTTAGATTTTTCTTTAATTTTAAAAGATGTAGGATAGTGTAAAAATAATCTCAAGCGTGAACTGTTAAAAATTGGTTATTTATAATGAAAATAAAATAGAAATGAAAAATCTGGACCATCCAAATCTACTCTGAACAGTTCCAGATCTTACTGGGAAACCAGCAGCACCTATTTTTTCTGAGATGAGAAACCAGGTCTATCCAAAGACATCATAACGGTCACAAGAAATTAAAACTGAGACAATAGACTAGATACATCATCAAGAGCCATCAAACTAATTGTCAAGAACTAATAAATCCTGACTTGTGTTTTTCCTATTTGAAAGTTCTGTAAGACCAAGTAACTACTAATACTAAACTGAACCTACACATGTGCAACAGAAATAGAAAATAAAAAAGGAACCTGATCTTATTTCTGAATAAGATTAAAGAACGACTGTCCCAGATCTACTACTTTCAAAGAATGTACAAGATCTAAAAGTTATAAAAATATTAGAACCTCCTTACCTGACGGGATATTTCAGGCTGTGATGTGTAATTGTTTGCCTGTTACATTGACAAAAAAAAATAAAAAACATAAAAGTCATGCTACTCATTTGACAAGATTTGAAAGATATTGAATCCCCACTGGATCTTTGAAAATCAACCTATACTTTAGGGCTATTCAAAAAATCCTGGTCTCGGTATTCCCAGCCCAGTCCCAGGAATTTCCCAATCCTGGCCGGGACCGGGACCGAGACCAGGATCATTTTGTTGATCCCAGTTCCGGGACCAAGATCACCCTTGGGGATCCCAGTACTAGGTTGTATATTTTTTTTTAAATTTTTTTTAACTTATAAATTAAAATTATCTTTTTATTTGTATATTCTTATTAATTAAGTTATCTTTTCAAAATATGTGTATAACATATTTAGTTGAAATTAAACCTCACATGCAATGCTAAACTATATAATGTATAAAGATAATAATACAGATAAAAATAATAATAATAAACATAATTTCTAAACTCTAGATCAATTTATGTAATTATTATGGTCTTATTAGTTGTTAAATGATTATTTTTAATAACAAAATATAATAAAAAATTGTTTAAAAAAATTTAAAAAGAAAAAAGAAAAAAATCCGAGACCGGGAAATGTCCCGATGTACCGGGATTTTCCCAAGACCGGGACCGGGACCAGGACCAGGATTGATTTCCCAATCCTGGTCCCTTCACGGGACTGGGACCAGGAGTGGCAAATCCCGGTCCCGAGTGTGAACACCCAAGTATACTTTTATCTATAATACTTAAATCATATAAAATTTCGTAAGTTATGCCACAGGAAATTCCAAGGATACCATTCAAACTACTGTAAGTATGAACTCAATCCAAAGTTCATATGGCTTACCAAAATGTTAGTGTTCCCTGATTCATATTCAAATTCAAGTTTCTCTTCATCACTTTGAGCATAAATTGATTGAAGCGTAAATCGAGTCACTGGGATTCCATTCAACCGCTGGTGTTCATCCATCACAATCTGCCAACATTTTTTAGTGGAATAAATCTAATTAAAAGAAAGAAAAATAAAACTAGGTAGAGGGTTTAGTTATCTGCTTAAAAAAGATTAAACAAAATTAAATCAAAGACCTTGTAACCAAAAAGTTCGCAGCATGCCCTCCTGAAAACTGAAATTCTGTCTGCAAACACAGTTTTGTATCTGTTGATAATTCAGCATTTAAGTTATTCCACAATCATTTTGAATTTTCATACCCCAAAAAGGACCAAGTAGCACCTTATAAATCACTTGCCTTTCTTCTCGTTTCTCTAGAGTAGCAATCTGTGCTTTCAATTGTGTTATCTTATCTGATATGTAACTATCTACCAATTTTCCAGCTTCACCTGAACAGTAAATAATTGAGGCAAATTAATATATTCAAAAATAGTATCACTTTACTGTTAATAAGATCATGATCCAACCCTAAAGTACATTTGAAACACTCATTTCATTAACAAAATTTTCATCACAGATGATGCCTCTCAAAGGATTAAGAAGACACACCACTGGATTACACAGGAAATTTCATTTCACTTGTCTACTTCGATTTATTTTTCTTTGTATTAACTATACCATCTTCATAGTACTCTTCTTAGCAGAGCTCCTCTTACATTTTTGGAACCATGCTAAGAGTCACATGATGATGACTTGGCTAACAAACTCAATGATAATAAACTGCAAAGAATGATGAAGAATCTAGTTCAACATGATTGAATAAAGCATGGTTAAATCAATCATCACTTCATCAAGGAAGATTATATTAACCCTATTATTTAAGTACTTGATGCTGTGGTTTAAAGAAGATTATGGCATTTCATAAAACAAAGGTGATTATGTTGTTGAGTGCATTTTTTTATGAGTTTTATTTCAATAAATGTTAGTCATGAATTATCAATTAGCTCCGTAACATATACGCTACAGTATTTTAATAATTTCTTCAATATCATATGCAACGAGAATCTGATTAGTACTCAAACCAGATGTCCTAAAGGAACAAATGCCAACGAGCTAGACACTAGATGTGTGTGCGCGTGTTAGCAGAGCAATAAAAAATGTCAAAACATTCCTGATCAAATACTGGCTTCAATAACAAATCTCTTTTAACGTATTTCAATCTCTTTATTCACTATTGGACTGCTAAGAAAATATATGGGAGAATTACATGCAGGTCCCAAAAAGGAAAATCAATCACCCACATGTCTCAGCTACTAGTAAATAAATTTGGTAAAAAGAAAAAATGCCTGCTTGTAAATAGAGACGTTTGATATGTAAATATAAAAGTTGTACATGTAAATAAGACTGAGGGAAAAAAGTTAATTTCCTCACTTGGGACATATTTGTGATTTTCCCAAAAAATATGTCATTAACAAGATTTCTTACCTGATTGACTCTTCAATTCTTCAACAGCTTTTAACTTATCTTTTGTTTTTTGCAGCTCAGTTTGTAATGCTTCTATGGTTTGTTTGGCTTCATTATCTACAGTAAGAGTATTGACCATTCGCAGAACTTTCGTATTTGCAGCAGAAAAATCACCATGACCCAACTATGAAAGAATGCAAAATGAAAATTGTTAAATAGTAGGACGAATACTAAAAACAGGACAACATTATAAAAATAACTGTTTAACAGCTATGCAGCAAAAACAAAAATAGCAGGTTCCAACATTTTGTGGAAAGCATTGATAAGTAACAAAATAATTGTTCAACATTTCCCCATACTTCACAGAGACATCATCTTCATCTTGCAAACTACGTGATACAAACATACCCAACAATTTCCCCTTCCCAAGTCGACTGTCATTTATATGATTAAAAGTATTCTCTCTACTTCTGACAGTAGCAGCATAAGTTCCCAATAAATGCCACAACCTTGAATGAAGCTCCAGTTTGGTCAGAGGGCGAAGCATTTGCATCATACTCTATAGATGGGTCAATACATGACAAAAGAATATGAAAAGACATATATTGGATATCTGCAAAAGTGTACCCAACACCTACCTTTGCCTCTAATAGAGCAATCTCTGAACGAAGCCGATCACTTTCCCTCTCCAATGATTTTATTCTTCTAGCTTCACTATTTAACTTCTCATTAAGCAGCTTTATTTCCTCATGCTGACGGTTATTAACTGCTCTCTGTTCTAGTAACATACTTTCTAGTTCCTTAAAGCAGCTATCTCGTTTTGCAAGGGAAGACTCAAGATCCTGCGTGAAAAACCAATCAAAACAAATCGCAAACAAAGGAACATTGAGAATGGCAGCACAAAAAGGGATGAAATGCAAACTGAATAAGATTAGAACTTGCCATTCCATCCCCAGCTTTGTCACTCTTCAAACTGGCAGCATTTCTTAATTTATCTCTTTCCTCAGTAACAATAGCAAGCTACAGTTCATAAGTTCACAATAAATATTATATAAAAGCATGCAACTGAAACTGTTGACAGACAATAAACTACAGAGGCCAGAACAGATGCAATGCACCTACACCCAAAGAGAAACACCAAGCGAAAAATATCTACCATTTTACCAGATATCCCAATAAAAAACTCTTTCCATAACATGCTGAGCAAATCAGCTAAGCAATTGATTTCTCAGCTTCAAATTTCATTCATAGAAACGTAGGGTACGTGTATAGTGAGAAAATATAGATTCAATAAAGACATTTGGGCCTAATTAGTACAAGTTCTCACTAGAGAGATATTGAGAACATTTTTATTTTCCTTCCCATCCTATATCAGTTTATTTTTTATTTCAAAATCACACATTTTTATGCTCCCGAATATCCAAAATCCAAGCTTACATCACTTCGTACTGATATATAAAATGAAGTAAATCTTAGCAAAAGGCCAATAAACTAAGGATGCCGGGAACTTTTATCAGGATCTATAGCTTTTATAAGGTCATTATATTGTTTGAATAATTTTCCTGTTTTCATTGCGATTGGAAAATAAAATTAAAATCTATGCAACTTGTTCCACAACACATTAAGAGAGACCAACAAGCAATGAAGTTCGGCAGTTTCAACAAGCCATTAAGTCTTTTGCTTAGAATTATATTTCATGCGATAAAATTTCATTGTAATTAATTGGTATGCTAATTCTAAATAAATAGTACTTTAGTTCTTTTATGTTATTTATTTTTGTAAAATGTATTGGCAACTTGTTACTTGATGTGGTGTGTTGTTTTCTGTTAAGCAAATGGCCACATTGTGTTTGCTATGTATAACATATTCATCTATATATAATATGCATGGACCTGTGAGTCTCTCAAAGCATATCACTGATTCCTACTTTTCATTTCTGTTAGCAATTATACATCTGCCTCATCCTCCTTCTGCCGGCATCTAAATCTTGGATTAGCCATTAAACTACCTTTTTCCTTAACTATCCTCAAACTGTAACATCCAAATGCTCTTCTTTGCTTCCACTCAAATACACACGCATCTTTGGACCTTGCCAAGCTCTCTCACATCAATATTGCTTCAATCATCCAATATTCACATGTTCTAGAGCAGCCTTACCATCTTGGAGCATAGAAGATAATACAACAAAGCCTTAATCCCACTAGGTGGGGTCAGCTACATTGGTCGCACAACAACATTGTGTTCTATTGAAAACCATAGCTTTAAATAGGTTATTAACCAAAAGGTCCCTCTCTATAACCTTGCTAAGTGTTCGCTTCAACCTCCCCCGACCTCTCTTTTTATAGAACTCCATACTGCTTGATCAACCCTCCTTACCAGTGCGCGGCCTTATTTGCACGTAACCAAGCCACCTCAAACGATTTTCTACCATTTTATCTGCAATAAAAGCCACTCTCACTCTTTCGTGTATGTGATCATTACTAGAACCAGTAATATGGGTTAGACTACTGGGTTCGGGCTAGCCCATCATGGGTTGGGCCCATATGGGTTCAAACCTAAAAGACCACATTCATATGGGCTAGCATTTGGCCAACACAACCCATAACCATTGGGCTGGCGGGCTGGGCGGGCCAGCCTATTTCTAGAAGTCTAGAATGAGCCCACTTCCACTTATAAGTTACAAAATACAAATTAAATTTCAAAGTTCAAACTTAAAACCTACAAATGAACTTGAAGCATGCATAAAAGTCAAGATTTTGGACTTACTTTTGGAATATTGGGTCTTGGCTTTTTGCAGATATTTTTCAAAAAAAAAAAAATATAGGCCAACCTGTGAAACTGCCGAGACAACTTACCATGAGTTGGGCTCATATGGGTTTAGGCCTAAAAAACTCGCATTAAAATGGTTCCACTTTTTCTGAACCCAAACCGACCCATTTATCCAGTTAAACGGGTTCAACCCACGATTAAAACTCGTATTATCAACTCTAATCATTACAAATCTTATCTAGTCGTGTATGGCTACAAATCAATCTCAACATTTTCATCTCAGCTACTCCCATTTTATGTTCATGTTGTCCTTTTAACGCCCAACACTAACTACCATATAGCATTGTTGGTGTTATAGCACTGCGATAAAACTTCCCTTTTACTCTATTAGGTACCCTTCCTATCACAAATAACTCCAGTAACTTTTCTCATCCTGCTTGAATTCTGTAATTAACATCTCCATCAATCTCACCATCTTGTTGAATAAGAATTCTAACTATTTGAGCAGACATAATACATGAATATAAGATAATAAAACATAAGAATTCTAACTATTTGAGCAGACAAAATACATGAATTATCATGGTTGACAATGAAATTGTACAAGGTCAAGTATCTAAAGATTGAGTCGAGCAATTATTATAATTCAATACCAACTGTTCAATGAAACACTGACCGCTATTTCAATCTGTTTGGTCTCTGATTTCAATAATTCCGCCTTCTCTTTGGCCAAGGCAGCCTCAGTTTCAGCATTTTGCTTACTAATCTCTGCAGCTTCCAGCGCCACCTCCAGTTGTTTCAAGCGGGCATTTCCTTCACCCTCCTTCCTTGTGCTATCAATGATCTCTCTGCATTGGTAAAGTATCACAGTTATAAAAAAAACTACGTGCATGCTTGTTAGCTCTAGACAAGGTAAATAATGCTAAAACTCTATTAGCAAAACCTTAGGCAAGAATCTCACCTTAAGTTCTTCTAATAGCCTAGGAGAATCTCCACTCTAATAATTTCACTCTGTAAAATCTTGATGTTCATTGATCTGGCCAAAGGCCTATTTATAAATTACAGAGCTTATATTTTTGGTATTTTCTTTTTTATGAAAAATAAAACATGACCTAAAAATCAGCAAGAATAACTAACACTACGCCTACATGACTGATAGTGGAATACTCCACTAAGACACTACTAACAAACTCCGAAACAATTACAAAATGGAAAAATGACAGAAATTAATCAAATAAAATAATTTAAGAAATAACATCCTAATTCTATTCTTGTACGTAAGCTTTTTTTTTGCCCTTCCTAGAATAAGTTAACAATGGGTTGTTAACAGTCACTCACTCAAGAGAAGTTTGAAGGACTAAGAAGCAAGCTAGAAATGATTAATATCTATTCGCCAGCTTGAGGGGGGTGTTGGAGGTCGCCGAAAGTCTGATTTAGAGTTTAATTCTCTAATTAATCCAGCTAGCCCTAAATCTATTTAGGTTATTATTAAATAGGGTTATTATTCCATGTAAGTATAATTAGTTTGTTATATTCCTAGATTATAGGGAGTATTCTATGGGTTGTTACAACAGAAACCGTAATTTGTATTTCCTATAAGTATCTGTCGGCATTCATTAATAAAATCAGAGCTTTGCCGCATAAGATCCTAATTATTTCACATGGCATTTGCAATATTCAACCATCCTCCACTAGCCTACACACACAGTTCATGGCTATCACCTTTTACTGACTCATGTTCTGTTTCATCAAGTATAGCCAGGACAAAGAAATACCAATAACTTATGAACAATACAATATGTGTGCATATTATCAACCAAAAAGAAAAAGAAAAGGAGAAAAAGGCGTGCATGGACAAAGCCACATCGCATTGACATAAGTGTATGTCAACTTCAATCACCCAAGATGACACCATTCCCTCTCATGATCTCATCATAAGACATTTAAAATATATAAATGAATACACTGTCCAATAATGGACATTTCATATTGCAGACAAGCAACAGCTGAGACAAAAAATACAGCCCCGAACAGAAACAAATACAAGGGAAAAAGAATTTTATCCACACCCCCCCAAAAAAAAACAGCATAATTCTAACCTAGCACATCAACTTTAAAATGTAACAAAATATCCCCTTTATAAATAAAAACATGCCTGTTAGTCTCGTTAATTGTGGGGAGTTGTGCTTTTTTTTTTTTTGAATGCCAGGATGCACTTTAAAGTTGATGGGCTGAAGTTGTTATTAGGCCTTAGTTCAAAGGGGGAAATCCACTTCACCCAAGAAGAAGAAGAAGAAGCAAGAGGATCAAGAGAACTACTCACAAACCTATTTGTTCAATAATCGACAAGAACCGGCTCCAAGATGAATCTTGCCATGTGGTAAAAAAAAGTTTGTTTTCGTGTATATCAATTAAAGCTACAAAGATTACAAGGAGTTGCACGGCCAAGAAATAAATAACATAAGGGGATCTCCATGATTGAACTCTGCAAAAGTAAATTTCAAAAATAACAAATCAGTATGCCACAAAAAGAACGAATGAGTCAGTAAGTGAAAATGAAATCATTCTCACATCATAAGTCCAATCAGCTTTCCCCACCAAGCACCAGGTATACTCCATGAGCTTCCTTCAATAGCCCATATTACTAGATAAGTCACTTGAGAAAATATGACTAGTACAGAAAAGATAACTATTGACCACAATAGCAACAAATGCCTACGGGAATGAAATCCTACAACAACAAAATTAAAAAAAATATGTCAGCAGACAGTATAAAATAATGATAAGAGCAGGATAATGAGCTAAACCATGGCATCCAGCACAATGATAAACAGTATCAAAAACACATAAACTCTCAGTAACTTCTGTATTTGAACGGTCCATACTCATAAGCAATTGACTCTCAATTCCATCCTACAATGGATATCAATATATCATGTTTCAAAAATATAAAAATGAAGAGTTAAAGTGTGGTTCATTGTTTAACACAATGCTATCATCTATTCTTGTACGTTTGTTTCAACTTTTTTAATTGTCTTCCTTAGGTCCTCTGAAAATGGGAAATATGCTCCACCAACTTAAAAAAGGACAGCAACAATGTGGGGTTAAAGTAAGTGAAATTATATATTTTGGAATTTTTCTATTGGCAAATTATCTTTTGGAATTTAACAATGGCCTAGAACAACCATATGCTGTCAGCAGTAACAATAAAGCTTTTACAAAGAAGGATTTAAAAATAAAAGGACCGTAGAAGTGCCATTCATTGCTATACAATCTATAACATGAAAAGGACTAATAGAATCTGTTGACAATTTGTTTATTTATTGCAAGGTTGCCAGGCCAACTAGAATACTTTTTCATGCTACAGGTGAAATGCTTTTCTCAAGAACAAGAAGTTGACATTGAAAAGCGGATAGGTGTAAGGGTCTTTTCCTTTTTAGTCCAGATTTCAACATTGTAAAGAAGCATAGTATGGTTTGCAACGATAAAAAAGCTTTGCGTGACTTGATGAGAGACTTTTGATTTTAACATCTTACTTCTTGAACATTACATGTATAAAAATTGTTAATTTCAAGGCTTTTACTATTAGTGTTTCTAGATTAGTTGGATGTTGAATTGCTTCTGTCTCCCACCTTACCAGTGTTCCTCCCCGTGTACCTGCTACTTATACTCCATCATGTACTTTGATTTTCAATGGACTTCACTTTCCCGACCAAATTAGAGTCAAATTTTAGGTTTTCCACATCAAACTCGTAAAGCAAATTATACAACCCTGCCAAATAATCACTAAACAAGGCACAAAAGGACAGACAAAAATATAAATGAGGGGAACCCTTAGGTTTTGATATTAATGTTCCAGAGAACAAATCGAAGTTACAAGTGACTTCATTGATTCTGGCTAAAACCCTATTTCTCTGTTACAACCCAAAATACACCCTAAACAGCAACAAGTACAAAAACAAAGATTAACACACTGAACATACAGAACACACTTGTGCATTTAAGGCCAGAAACTCTCCCTTACCACAGTCTCAAAATAAGGCCTAAACTCCGTACGTAAGCCCCATGAATCATATAAATGCAAAAAGTAACTTTCACTACTTTGATATAATGTTGTGATATAAATGTGCAATTAGGGACTTAGTTAGGGATTTAATTGACGCGGGGATTTAAAGGTTTATTGTCAATCAGTTAGTTGATTCTGTTATTTTCCTTGCAATAGCCGTTAGTAGTACTCGGGATGAATAACAACCCCGGACAATTACAGATTCTCTCTTCTCTTTCTTCTTCCTCTAATCATCTCTACTCTCCTATCTCTCTTCTCTATCTTCTACCCTAGTTCTTAAGATTCAGATTACTAGAACCATAACATACTCCCTAACACAACCGATGCCTCTGAGCTACAGTTGGAGCACCAGCACTTCCCTTTCCTTATAGTCAGAAGCAAAACGATAATTCCCTGAACCAAAAGAATTACTCCATCCCATTCTTTGAGTCTTCCTTAATTTTCTCTTGTATGTCTTGGTAAATCCAGCAGCCTTATCAACAACTAACATTATATCCTTTATCATTCACATATAATTTTAATAAGGGATTTATATTGTCCACTAATAAAAAAAGAGAAAGAAGTATAAGAGCTTTTCTCGTGTTCCCAGCTATGTAAGTCACACCAAGCGCCGTGTCCCCACCCAAGCCAAACCAAGGATTAAAGAATTCCAAGAATGGACATGTAATTTCCATATTGCTGATAAAAATCACATTTGCAGCTTGCACATTGATACTCTCAAATTCAAGCAGAAAGAAATAGATAAATACCTATTTTCCGTGCATTATATTGAATGATAAGAAAAGCTATCAAATCAACAAGAGAGATCAAACTCCAGTTGATTAGAGCAGCTGCGGGAAAGGAGAGCGTACAAAAGTCAACACATGCTTCAGCGGTGGAGTAAATATCAATGTGAGTCCATAAAAAGGAAGTGGCCAATAAGATGTGATTAAGACGTGAAAGGTAGTTAAAAACTACTCAAAAAGTCATGAATAGCTTATATTCTTCACTCTAAATATTAAAATTACCATAAAAAATGATACAGGATGGGTCAATAGACCGTTACATAGCAATAGACATCGCCTACTCGTTAGTAACTTACACTTCAAATTTAAGGACTACCAAATCTTCAAATGCAGTCATAATAAGATATGCCTCCCAAAAAAATCCACTAGAAAATATTAAATTTCAGCAAGGAGCACACTATGGTTCGAAGTGACAGTTTTTACACCAAAGGACTCAGCTCCACATTTTTCTTTTCAAAAATGAATTGAACCAGAGGGGCCCCCTGTATTTGCATGAACACAAAATGAGTGGCACAATTAACTCCCTGCGACTTTTTTTTATATATATCCATATTGATTCACCGATAGGATATTATGGATCTGTAAGTGTAATAAATATTCTCTCCCGGCAAAATTTGATTTCAACCAGAAACCCACCAGAGAATTTATTCCACATCTCAAGATCCGTGGTAATGAACAAAGTCCGCCGTAAGACACATTCATGAATATACTACTTTATGAGAGTATCTTATTTATTTCCTCACACCAGCCGATCAGCTTTGCAAGCTATAAAGAAATGGTCAGCCAATAAAACAACCCCAATTCAATTTAAAAATACACCCAGCACGACCTTAGATTTGATTGTCCATAACTTACCTAGTTCAGCTACTTCAATTAGCATCATCTAGTCACTGACCCATCCAAATAGTTCAAATTAGGGATACAATGGAAGAAAAAAATGCTGGCAAAACAGAATTGCAATTTTACCGGCTAAAAGCAGCACAGGCAGTACGAAACCACCAAGTAATTTTCCCATTGGAGGCAACACACGATCACTTCAAAACCATCAGCAGCGAGACAATGAGAAAAGGGAAGGACATTCAATCTGCTCCCGAATCGCGAAGAAACGTATTTCCCGGCTTAAAACAAACTCGCCGGAAACTACCAACTCGCCGTCGCAAAAATCAAAAAGTGGATTGCCTCTTTTCTTTGCAGCAAAAAGAAAATAAAAACAAAGTGTGGGCATGCACGAAAATTACAGGGAAATGTAATCCCTATCAGCTCTCAGACAATCTCGAATTTAGAAGTTTATCGAACAACCAGCACGAACTGAGTCTGCAACTGCAATTCTTTATTATTGAAGCATTCGCATGTGTGTTCAATTACGTTATACCTATCGCTCAAGCCACTAGCGAATGGATGAAATTTTTTCCCCCTCTGCGGCGGTATGGCATCAATGGAAGGGGCGTTTGAAAGAGCAGTAGAATAGGTGCTTTTTTTTTCAAGTGAATATCACATCGTGTGATTAGGGGTAAAAAGAAAAAAAGTGGTTTATTGAAAGTAAAACTGTGATTCATATATGAATTTGGTGTAAAAGAAGTAACTTATTAAAAGTATAAGAACTGATTTATTAAAAATAGAAAATGTGATTTTTTTTATAAATTATTTTTTAGTTTATATTTTTAAGCCACTTATTTAAATAAACTATGTATTTTTTTAAGTTGTTGTCAAACACTCATAAATAACTTACACCTACTCATCGTTCGTGGGTTTAACTAGAGAGTGGGTTGGATACACTCATAAATGGAGTAGTGTTCGATCCCTAAGAAGACCACTTAGTTGTGGTTCCAGTCGCAACACTTAGGAAAGCATCCTAACTCTAGGATGCCTAAGTTAACGCTTAAGTCAGACTCACCCTGCTTCTTCTTTTTTTCCAGCCACTACTTAAAAACACCCACTAGCGCTTATACCAAACAATCCCCAAATGGCAAAGAACCTCTCCATTGAGAGATCTCTCCATTGCCTCTCCATTGCTTCGAAACTACATAGTTTTTGATTATTTTCCATTGCTTCAAAACTACATAGTTTTGATTATTTTTAATCTCAACCTTTAATCCTCCAATATTATCTTGGCAATTCATTTGTAAAACTAATCCTATAAAATCATATATGACTAACTCTAACTCTTAAGCTGTCGTTCGTTGCAAAATATCCAATCCCGGCCCTTGAACCTTCAAAAGCATGCTGGCCATTCATTATTTTTCTGATTATTTGTGTTAAAAAATTCAAAAGCTTTTGTTTCTCCTTTTAGTTTTTCCACAATTTTAATTTTCCAGAGTTTCTTTTGCCTCCAGTATCTTATATATTGTTGGGCCTTATGTGCTTTTCTAACCCAAAAAAAAAAATCAAAACCTTATGTTTAACTTTTTCCTCAACTTTGCATTTCCAGAGTTTCTTTTTTTCCCCCTCTCTCTAGCTTCTTTTATATGCTATTGTGCCTCATCCATTTCTTGAGGAAAAAATTCAAAACATGGTAATGAACGTTTTCCACAACTTTGCAATATCCAGAGTTTGCCTATGCAGCCTTCGAGAGAGAAGAGTAGTCAATGATGTTGGAGGGTTTAAACCTAGAACAGCAGCAGCCTTCGACGAAGAATATTAGTGGCTGATGCCAGAGAGGATGATGTTGTAGGAAGAAGAGTTGAGGCAAGCTTTTGATTGTGGCTTTGTTAGGTTCTTTATGTTTAATAATTAACAGCTAAGATACAATATTTAATCAAGGGTTGAGATTGAAAATAATCAAAACTATATAGTTTTGAGGAAATTGAGAGATTCTTTACCGATCCCCAAGCTGGTTGATTTTTTTACCTAAAGCCTAATTAAATTACTTTAATGCAATTAAATTTATAGTTTTTTAAGCTATTTTGTCTTATTAATAAACAAATATATGATATAATGTAAGGGGGAACATATAAACACATAATGTAATGATAAATTATATATTATATAATTAAGTAACTTATTTACTTTTATTAATCTCTATAAAAAATCAATTAAATCTTGTATTTAAGATCGAAGGGATTATAATACAATGATATAATACATACAATATGATTAAGTAACTTATTTCATTTCCTTAATCTCTAAAAAAAAATCAGTTACATCTTATATTTAGAACTAAAGGGGCTAACTATACAAGATGACCATCTTAAAAGATTAAAAAAAAATAAAGTGTATACTATAAACCATGACTATAATTATAAATAGAAGTATCTCCCTTCCATTGAAGTAGAAATAGGTCAGGTTAGACTTTACTTATATAGGTCTAAGCTTATATTGAATACCTAAAACTTGAGCCTAGGCCTAAGCTTATATAAAGGCTTTTTTTAGGCTCATGCCTAAGTCCTTTTTTTATATATATAGAAAAGTTTAGGAGGGATAGAAGCCGATGCCCTACCAAGGCCAAGGCTCATGCCTAAGTCTTAGAAAAGCTTAATTTGGCCTAAAACTTTTTTAACGACCTACTTATGAATTATACTTTAAAAGCTTTAAACAAGCTTAAAGGCCTTTAATTTAAAATTAACAGTGTCATTTAAATAAAATGTAATTCCTATAGTTTAATAAATCTATTATTTTAAAACTTAAAAGATATTGTTTCAATTTTAAATTATAAAGAACTTGGTAAATTAATAATTGTGTTTTTAAATCAAAATAAAAAAAACTATAACTATAACACACAAATATATAATATAAATAGATTTATATTTGTAAATGCGTAAACAGGCTAAGGTTGCAGGCCAAGCCTTCATAAAATAGGTTGCATGTTTAGGCCTTTAAACATACCTTCCTCTTTGCTAAACAGGCAGTAGTTATAGGCCACTTGATAAGACTTGGCCTATTTCTACTCTAATTTCTACCAATAGTCCGCCTGGTAATTCTTTTTTTTTTATGTAAAAGGGATTTACAGGTTTACTTTAAAGAAAAAGAAAGAAAAATCCTTTAGAACCCGGAAAGACAAATAAAGATGTTGAATTTCAATATTCCTAAGGGAAAAAGACAGAAAAATACCCTAGAAATATGTAAAACCCTGAGAGATGCCTCCAATTTGATGAATGACAAATAAGTGCTCAGGTACTTATATGGAATATTGAAATTTTGGGCAAATGACCAAACTGACCCTTAGTGACTAAAGCTAAACAAAAGGCATGGATCTTGTCTTGTCACGCAACACGTAAAAAAAACCAGCAGCAGGGAGAGAAAATCACACACAGCTGAAGGTGAATGGAAGGGGATCACAAAGGAAGGAAATGCAAGTAATTTTAGAATGTAAATATGACTTTCTTTCCTTTCTTAATCTGGAAAGTACGACCAAATGAAGATCTTTTAGATTTTCATGTGTTTCTTGAAAGAGGCAAGCTAATTACCCAAGAGGGGGGTGAATTGGGTGATTTTAAATTTTCGTTTAAAACTCCAGACACGAGAGTTTATACTGGTTCGGTCCAACACT
>JBAGKO010000015.1:23074436-23091321 GCA_037177275.1 Acacia concinna
TCTAATAAATCCTCCACCAATGGTATAGGGTACTAGTTTTTCATTGTCCTCTTGTTTAACTCTCTAAAATCTGCACCAAGAACCATCTTTTTTCTTCACCAACACAATGGGAGCAGAGAAGGGAGATGTACTCTCTCGAATAACTCCAGTTTGTAATAATTCTTAAACCTATTTTTCTATGATGTCTTTTTGTGCAGCATAATACTTGTAAGGCTTCAGACTTGTAGGATTTGTAACCTCTTGCAAAATAATGGGGTGATTTAGCCTAGTCTTAAGGGCGGTAGACCACGAGGTTCTCCAAAAATGGTCTCAAATTGGTCTAAAACCTATTGTACTGCTGCTTGAACTTCATTAACCGAATAAGACATAACCAAACATTGTGGTTTGCCTCTGATTTCTTCTGCAAAAGCTGTATTAAAAATGCTTGAGGCTCTATCATTTTTTGTACTTCAATTCTAGTGTAGGGAACCACCTTAAGAGAATTTGTAAGGTTAGCTTGTAATTTACACAAATTCCCTCCATACCAGAATTGCATTGACAAATTTTCATAGTCCCAGAAAGCACTTTTAATAGATTTTAGTCAAGATAGCCCCAACACTACTCCAAAAATTTTGGAGTTTAATAATTTGCAGATCACATTCAAACTCCATACCTTGCATCTTCCATCGAAAACCATGCCATATCCCAAATACTTGCAGTTTTTGGCCTCCTGCAACCTGAACGGAAGAAGATGGGGGTATTGACTCTCGCCACCCCAATTTCAAGGCTAATTCACAGTCTAGAAAATCATGGGAGCTGCCATTATCAATCAGAATCTGAATTATCCTCTTCCAAACATATCCTTGTATCTTCATGGACTTAGCCGTGTCAGTCCCATGAATATTATGAAGAGAGATGAGAGGTGGCAAATCTTCGACGGGTTCAAGAGTAGCTTAAGAATTTCCCACATCCTCTCCTTCTTCTTCCTCTAACTCCATATACTGTAACAGCATACGCTGTCTTTGGGGGCAGCGGTGGTCTCTAGTAAATTTCTCATGACAATAGAAACATAGACCTTTCGCCCGATGTTCAGCTTCTTCAAACGAAAGAATTTTGGAAGAGCGCCAAGAATTGGTTGACGTTTTATCGAGCAAAGTCGCGTTTTTCTGGGCCGTAATTGCTGGTGCCGAAGTGTCTCGCTGGTGGGTCCCAGCTCGGGTATTGAAATACCTATTAGTGGAAGCTGATGATGTGGCCCACATTTGCGATGCCAGTGAATCCTTGATGTTGGTAACGTGGCATGACCCCTTCTCGCCAACCAGTTTAACATCGCGATGACTCATCGCTATCTCTTGATTCTTGCGAGACGTCAGGCTTCTTCCATGGTGGTTGGGTCAAATAACAGAATCACATTCGCTATTTCCTCTTTAAGCACCGACACATAGATATCCACTAAGTATTCCTCCGATAAATTCATACGCGCTGCGAGCAAGTCAAATTGGGTGTTGAATGCCATTAACGACACTGTTTGCCGCAATCTCGTGATATCTCTCATCGGCTTCTTGAAAGCAGGCCAAAGCCTTTCTTGATCAATTGCGCGTACACTTGCCCGATAGGAGTTTCACGACCCCATTGCTTCTTAGTCGCGACATGCCACATGAAGGTATCATCGTCAAGATACATAGAGGCCATCAGAATCTTCGAATTCTCCGGGGTGCCATCGAACTCAAAGAATCACTCACACTTCATTATCCAGGTAGTGATATTTGTACCTTGATACCTCGGGAATTCCATCTTCATGAATTGCGTGGGTCACTGGTAACCTTGATGCCTGTTGCCGTTTCTTGTAATCCCATGGGAGTCTAATTTCATTTTCTAGCGGTGGTCGATCATCACGATTATTGAGAGCCGTATGCAACATAGTGCAAAACTCGCGACTCATGGCCCTTAGATCATCGTTGAAGGTACGCATGACGCCTGAAGTTCGTCGACAGCATCCAACTTCTATAATTTAGTGAGGTCCAATTCTTGCAATTTGGTCTCGATGACCTGCAATCTATCTTCCATCTTAGATTCCAAGTTTCTTGAATTCTTTGAACTTTGAGTGGAGGCCATGAACTCCCACATGACAGCTAAGAGGTCAGAGGAAAGATGTCCCTCTAATACCACTATTATGGTATTTGCTTTTCAGAAATAGAGAAAGAGAGAAGAACAGAAATTGAGAGAGATTAGAGAAGAGAAACAGAAGCGAAACGTGATTTTCTATTAGCACTAGACTGAAAAACTAAACTGGATTACATGAGTCTATCCCATTTATAGCTAGGATAGGCAGTAGTAGGTGACTAACAGAAATAACAGAAGTGGGGCGCCTAACCGAACTGCTTAACGGTTAACAACTAATAGCAATTAAATCCATAAGTAACAAATCCCTAATTACAGAGTTATTATTTATTCCATAACAAGGTAGAATTGGGTGGGTGATGATGATGAGGGGTAGGAATCAGACTGATTGTGTAGGTAGGAGAGTCTGAGAGCTTCCATGGCCGACGATGAGTAAGGAGATTGTGTGGCAATGGCTCCAATTATTTAGGCACTAATACATGGGGCCAACATGATAAATTTTACACAGTATGCCATTTTCGCTAGGTAGGATTTCAATCAATTAAATAACATTGAGATTTAAGAGCCCGTTTGGATACAGCTTTTGAAAAGTCTTTTTGATGTAGAAAGACTTTTTTCAGAATGCTTTTTGAGAAGGGTTTTTGTAAAAAAATTGGTTTTGAAAAAATAAGAGTATTTGGATAAATATTATTAAAATGGTTTTTTTACAGTGAAATGAAAAAAAAGGGTATTGGCTTTTATAATAATTACATGTAAGGGTTGTAAGGAGATATAAATTATTTTAACATTAAAATATTATAATAAATAACAAAATGGGTATAAATTAGATTAAAAAAAATTAAAATTACAATATTACTCCATATTATAAGATGATAAAAAATAATTTAGAGTACTAGAATATTATGAGATATGGATAAAAAAAATATTATGATATAAATTATTTTAACATTAAAAATTTATTTTATTATGAGACATAGAGATACAAAGGTAAAAGGGAAGAGAGAGAGTTGGAAAAGCTATCTTCAATAGCTTTTGAAAAAAAAAAAAACCCTTTTTAGAGACTCAAAAGCCATTTTCAAAAAGTTTGTGGTGTTTGACAACATTTTGTGAATTACAACTAGTTGAAAATGTTGGGATTGGATTGCATTTTAACTGTATATACTTATATTACTTATTTATTAGTAAAAGTAAACTCATAATCTGAATTTATATGTTTGTCATGATACTTAAACTTGTGAGTTTGACAATTTTACACATTACAACTTCAATGGCTTATTAAAAAATTATCACTTATCAAATTAATAACTATATAAATTAAGAAACAATAACTATTGAAAGAAGATTACAACTATCGCACTATATACTCTTTCCGTTCCTAATTATAAAACTCCATTAATCTTTTTAAAGAATCTTAAAAAAACTAATTATATTACTTAATAATATCATATATTGTGTTTTATTATATTAGATATTATTTTATAATTTAAACAACATAAATTGAAGAAAAACGATAAATTTTAATATTTTAAAATAATATAATTAGTGTTCTTAATTTTTTTTTAAAAAAAATCAATAGGGTCTTATAATTAGAAACAGAGGTAATACCATTTATCATCAAATTAATGTGTGCGCTCTCTCTTAAACACCCATATACGCATTTCATGGCTTTGACGACACATTAAAAATACAATGGTCCTCAGTCCTAACACACTATCGTGAACTCACAAAATTAAGCACCATAGCTCAAATAAAATCTTCACCTCAGTCTGTTTGATTTTAGCAAATCCTAACAATACTACCGCGAACTCACAAAAGTAAGCAACATATCTCAGATAAAATCTTTTACTTTACCTCAGTCAGTTTGTTTTATCTTCAAATAAATGTTTTTAACATTTATGAGGTAGTGTTTTGTCGATGAGGACTCCAAGTAATGAAATCAAGTTCCCCAAGTTTTCCAGGGTCAAAAAGATAAGCGAACTCCAGGAAAGACGGAACGCTTAGAAAAAGAGGATTCAGGAACTGAAATTTCAATCCTCTCAAGTAATGTTGCCACTAATATGCTAATTCTGGGGTCAGAATGTCCTTTCACAGCCATAATTCAATCAAACGCTGCCAGCATCAACATTGCTAGCCATCTCTTAATATGCTCACATCAGAAATCTGGACTTCAAAATATTAATTATTTTTTTATCACTCCCCTTGTTTGCAATGATGTCTGTATCAGACCCAACTCCCATTAAATCCTAATCAACATTCTTGTCATCTTGATCATCATTGGACTCCAATTTCTTCTTGTGCTTTGAACTCTTCCTTTTTTCATGACGATGCTCTCGTCTTTCTTTCTCCTCCATTGACCATTCTCTGTTGACTTCATTTTTGTTCTCATAATCTTCATAATCATCCCGCAAACCAGATCTTCTGTGTTTGGATTTTTTCCTAGAAGAACGACATTCAGTTTCCGTGTCTCTGGCTCTATCAAATGAACATGTGTCAGATTCAGTATCGCTGGTTGCATATCCATAGTCCCTGCTCCTATGTCTAGAGCTTCTGCTTTTCATATGCCATTTTCTATCTCTGTCCCTATCTGACCAATCCCCAGATCCAGCTTCATCATCGTTTCTCTGCCTTTTACTTGAGCTCCTTCCTTCATTACTGTGCCGTTTGTTCCTGTCCCTAGGGACAACATCTGAATCTACATCAGAATACCCTTCATGGCTTCTTCTTTCATCACCCTCGTTCCTAGTAGATAAGCGTCTTTTGTGGTGGTGATGGCGCTTTTTACTGTACCCAGGTGCTGCATCCACATCTGAATCTACATCAGAATACCCTTTGTGGCTTCTTCTCTCATCATCCCCATTCCTAGTAGATGAGTGTTTTTTATGGCATTCATGGCACTTTTTACTATAACCTAGTGCCACATCTGAATCCATGTCAGAATATCCTTCATGGCATCTTCTATGGCGAGTATTGTGTTTTCCCTTATCTTCTTCCTCCTCCATCCATTCCCCATCAGTGTCAGAATAATAAGTTTTACCTTTCCCTCTATGATTGTCTTTCAAGTTGGTATTTTGTCCACATATTTCCTCATTGCAAGTTCTGCTCCAGCTTCTTTCATCTTCACGTTTTCTTCTTCTACCAGAACCACTGCCACTGAACTCACCATTCTCCCTGGATCTTGATCTTCTGGAAAGAAACCTATTAGAGAAGTGATGTTGCAATGTAAGCTAATGTATGAATAGGTGCAACCTTCCATGAGATTTATAGCATTCCACTTAATAGCTTGACATTAGATGGCAACACATAAGCATAAGAACAGCAGCAATTAATAAACCAGATAACATAGTCATGAGTCGAGAAAAAGTGATCAGAATTGAAAGAGAACCTGTCTGACTCCGCTTTCTCATGTTCATCAGAATAACCAAATAAAGCAGCCATCTTATTCACCCAATACTTTGGGGGTGGTTTGTCAGCATCAGCCCATTCATAGTCTCCTCCAGGATTACGAAAACAGTGGATAAAGTTGCAAGTTGATCCATGGGAACATGTCTGTAAAGGTGCAAATTGACCAAAAAAAAAAAATCAGATTAGCATCAATATAAAGGTATGACTAAATGATGTAGGACCAGTAACAATCATAAGCAAAAGGGGGAGAGAGGAGAATTAAATCATGGCAGAAGTGATGGAGGATAACTAGTTCTAACACTAACTTAATGTTAATTAAAATAATGCTCATCTTATTTACAGAGAATTTTCAATCTACAAATAATTAATTCCTTTTTTCCAAATCTATTTTGATCAACCTAGAACATTTTTCACCATGTTATTTGATGTGCCAACAAATAACACAAGCAATATGATTCGCAGCAACTCCTGAGGTCAAAAGAAAAATAAATATGCTTGACATGAGTAAAATTGAACCTTGAACCCTGACTTCATATACTCCCCACATATTGCAACCTTCCATCTGGTCACATTCACAAATTCACATCTAATCTGCCAGGAACAATCAGGTACATCAACAGAATAAATGTCAGGGAATAAACTATTGCGCATTACATCATGGATATGCTAATTTACCAAGTAATAAGAAATCTTCTTATTAAAAGATAAAAAAGGTATAAGAAGTGAAAAAAATCAGTAATCAAATTTTGTATAGGATATGATACATAAATCTTGGATTCAACATATATCTTATGCTAAAATGTTCCAACACATGAGCAACTAAAATCCCAACATACTTTATGTAGCCATGTCTTTCCACATTCCATCCTAACCAACCAATAATTTAAAAATACTTCTCTAGCAAAGTTCAACTGCCACAAACATTCAGCAGAGAACTGAACATTCTTTAGCTTCATTTCAGGGTCCATTCTCTTGTATAGCTCTAATATCCATATTTCTTTAAGAGGTTTCAATGGTGATAACTAAAACTCCTCAGGCATTCGTTAATGCAACAAACAGGAAGTCAAATAGATTATTAGACATGGCACAAGTGAAATCCTAAGATAGACCAAAGGCATAAAACTACAATCATATGTAAACTTTTCATAATGTTTTTACAGATAGGGAAGCATACCTGTTTTCCAGCAAAGTAACGACCATTGATTGAGTTATATGCAAGGACAGCAGAATCCATTGATTTATAGTGCACATAGACATTTCCTCGCAAGTGAAATGAACCATTTTTACATACCTGACAGGGATAAATAGAAAGACAGCTCTGAGATGGAAAGAAATTACTTAAGCAAGTGATGAGAGAAAACCAGTAAAGGGAAGCTGCCCCAAACCCTCAAAATATTATTTTTGCAACATATACTATACAGTTAGGCAGCAATAATAGTTTTCCCTTTTACTTCCCCAAATAGTGAAATTGAAATCCCCTTTTATAGCTTATGGTTTTTTTACAACATAGTGGTTTATGTTAGAAAACGGATGGGGTGACAGGAGGTTTTCAATAGAGATTGAAAAATAAGGAACTACGAATTAATGACAAATTAAATAAGACAAAAATACAGACAAATTTGCATGTGTAACCACTATCAACCGGTGCTAAAAATTAAAGCCGTGTTGATTAAGAAAGAGCTGCTCTTAGTTTAAGAACTACCACGAATCTTCTTGCAAGTTAAAAGAAAAGTCAATCATCGTGCAGCCACAGTAAAGGTTGTTTGTTTCTGAGTAGTCAAAATACTGGACACTAGGAAAAAACAGGGCTTCATTGGTCAGTTTAATTAATACACACAACATTATTGAGTATTTGGATAATAGTTTTTGGGTCCTTTTCTTTACACCTTAACTTTGGCTCTCCATATTTTCCATATGAATTCTTGCTTAAATACAGAGTCAATATTAATAATAATCAATATAAATAATATAATATAAAATTTATAACAAACTGAACTATTTATATGCTATGAATTGTGCATCTCATTTCTCAACACCATATGATGCAGGGGAAAACGTCTAATATGATATTAAATGAGAAGGACTTCAAGTCATTAGGAATGCAATAATAAATAACCTTAAAGTTCACAATTTCTCCGAACTTCAAGAACTCTGTGTGAACATCGTCATAAAATTCTTCAAAACTACATTCCACTTCTTCGTCTGTATACTGAAAATAGAGAAGCAAGTCAATAAAAAAAGAAAAAAGAAAGAAATATGATGAGAACAAATAATCTAAGAAGGGTAATAAATGCAAATCTTAATTAGTCCAATCATAGATGATAGTTTTATAGTCTAGGGAAGAGGGATCCCTCAAAGATCCACATTGATATCATAACATTTCTAATAATCCAAAAGCTTTCTAGTGATATGCAATGAAAATTGCTATTATTACATTCAGAATATGAACAATAGAAAACAAACAAAAAAGGAGAGCAATAAACAGGCAATTTAAAAGCCACAAGTGCAAGCTACAGCCTTAAAATGTTGAATTTTGAAATTCAGAAGTACATTCTGATCAGTTAATATTTAGATAGTAGTAGTAAATATAGAAGAGATAGTTTAAATTGGAGAATCAGCCAATAAATCTCATAAATCAGGAGGAAGACAAGGGAATAAATACATAATAGAGATAGAACGAGACAAGGAAATAAAAAAATGAAAGAAATAAGATGATTATAACACTAAACCCTATCACTTAAACAAGGTATAGTCGGTAAATAAATGAGCTCACAATTAAGAGATTCAAACACTACCCCTCAAGCTGATCACAACTAAGTCAGCATTGCCAATTATCATAAAAAACCCCAATTCAGTTGAAGCGTACGAACTAGACCCAACAATCTTTTCAGATTGTTGGGTTCTTTTGATCTTTATTTCTGAGCACTTTTGCATCAATTCCATTCCTCCTTGAAAATGGGTTATTTTCACATCGAGTTATTTCCTGACTTGGTGGTCATCGTTGACTCACAGTTCCAACATCTTTTTGACTTCCAATTTGCTAGTTTGTCATGAGTTTTCTTCCTCTATGTGACCAAAGTTACCAGAGTGGTCACCCCATTCATGGGTCTAGTTTTTTTCCAAATTGCTATCAGTTCCTAAAAAAATTGTTTCTCACTGGAAATGAAAATTAAAATGTTTAGCATTGACTTGTTTCTAGCATCCTCAGGCCTAACCTTTAAGAAAAACTCGAGAGTGAAGGGAGAGGGTTATTGAAAAAAAAACTCTCCCACCAACATAACCACAGGTGCTGTTAAGGCCTATCAAGAATTTGGAAATGCGCTTCTCAACAACTTTTTGGTAATTGGCTAGTTGTATCATTTATTTACTGGCTGTATTTCTTGTCTCAGCTCATGTATGAGGCTTTCAATTTCAAAGGCTTATTTAGTTCATGTAAGCTCCCTGATATCTGCACTCGTGGAATTAACCAACCATGAATTACGAGCTTGCCTTCAGCATACCATTTTAGTACTCAGGGGGTCATGCTCTTCAGGTGGAAAGACTCTGCCCCTTAAGTATTCCTCTTTAACTTCACCCCTTTCATGCATCTGCTTGGATTTAATCCATTGATGATAATTGAACCCATATCCAATGAGTTTGTGAGAGGTAGGCGATGTCAGTGATGAGCTGAAACCTCAGCAGCATCATTTCTGAAGACTTTCATCTACCATGCAGCGCTATTTCCACAGTAGCCTCCACCTTTTATTTGACACTAACGATAACCCCATACACCTATTTAGTCATATGAGTGGTTCAAGCTAGAAGGCTTCTGTTCTATAACAAATGAAATAGGAAAAGATGAAAGAAACTCTTTTTTCAAAAGTTAAAGCTGGGCACAAGGTAGACAAGTTGAAGGGAGATGGACAATGAAGGTCCAGTTCAGATAAAAAGAAGTTAAAGCCTCTGTTATCAAACATGTAAAACAGAGCAAACATTACAAATTGTGTGTCAAGATGTAAATAAAAACAACTGGAGTACAATAAATGAGCATTTTAAAGCCACAGTTCCAAGCATCAGTTTTAGAATAATTAAAACTTGGGAGAATTGCATTTAAGTCCCAAGTAAGAAAAATAATTTATTGACAAGTCTCATGGTAGCTCCTCACTTGTCAATGAGACTTTTCTGATATTATTTCTCTTATTTGGGACCTACATGCAATTCTCCCTTGAAACTTTGTGGATGACATGTCTGCGTAAAGCTTGGGCAACTTGTTTCATACTGACATAGATAAATCATATAAAGCCATGAAAAATAAAATTATATGTTGTGAATGGTATCCCCTCACACTAAAACAAAGGTATGTTTCGATTTGTCTTTTAAGAACCATAAACTGCATCCATGTGTTTTTTAGGTCCTGCTACCTGCAATATCGACCCTTAGGATGTAATAACATTAGTCTGCAACACAGCTCCACAACCCATCACTTGCATGTTGCCTGACAACTACTCATGGTTAAGGAGGATCCTTGTAAATTAGTAGTTTAGGATATTCAAAGTTATGTGACAAACCTTATAGTGTTAAGATGATTTCTAAGCATGCATTATTAAGAAGAATTCCAAGCATAAATTATTCATTAAAATGCTACATTGACATAAAAGTAATTGAACCATAAAAAAAAAAAACCAATATCTTTTTTCTCAAACACCAAAAGTTACATGCAAATCATTCATACGAGGATGATGGTGATCATACTAATTTATTTTTTTAAAAAAATATTCAATTAGAAGATAGAAAAATGTAGAAGCAGGGGCGAAAAAAGCACAAAAAGAAGTCAGACAAATATCATTGAAAAGAAAGGGCAAGAGAACTACAAGTCACAATGTAATAAGTAATTAAGAAAAGGTGAGGGAATATGTGACAAATATTCCCATGTTTAGCAAGTAGGATACATCATCTATTAACTTCAATCAACCAAGGCCAAACCCATGAACCTCCCCTGTAATGTGTCTTGCAATCTATCTCTGATCAAGACAGAGTCAAAGAATAGGAGAAATAACTCTAAATAAAAGAATAGAAATAACACATTCCTGACCAAAGACATATCACATGCAGCATCCACATGAAGGATTTTGAAATTGAAACTATTGAAAAATAAAGAAGAGTGCATTTCATGCAACCGAATTACACCAATATTCTGAAGATGAAAGATGGGAAATGATGCAACCTTTAGCAATGATAAAATCATTGCCAAAGAATTGACCAGTTTAAATTGGACTTCATTTTTTAATGAAACCATTCTTTCAAAGGAAATAACAAAAATAAACTATAGCACCTTAATCAGGCATATGAACCACAGAAAAGTTAAGTTTCACAGACATAAACAAACAAACAAATAGCCATCACTACATATGTGTGTGTGTGTGTGTGTGTTCAATAATTCTGAATACATATAAATTGTTTAACAATTTATATTCTATTTTGTGATAGAGAACTGCATTTAGGCCAAAGTACTCAGAGTATTCTATTGTTCAAACATTAAAGCATACTATAGAATGACTATATCAGAAGATATTTGAAACTTCTATTAGGATACAATGAACCATTAAAGCAGCATTAACAGACCTCAAGCCCCTCATCTTGCTCCCAAGCAAGGCCCGGACCGGTGTACATGTTTTTCATAAGAAGCGTGCTTGATTTATCAGGGTAAAAATGGACTCTGCTACAGCGTTGACCAAATCGACATGCTCCAGTTTTTAAATGAAACGGGCAGTGAGCTTTATCCTGACGTACAAAAGTATACAAAATAAAATTTTAGGGAACATGACCCCTAACAAGCATACTAAGAAGACAACCATAGTGGATCTTGGATGCAACAAATCTTTTATATTATGTAATAAATCATATAAGAAATTATGCACGCACTCCAAGAGGATAGAAAAAGCAAGAAACCTGTTCAGTTCCAAAATTTGGCACTTGTTGTGCAACACTCTCAAGAACCTGCTGCGCAGAAGCTGCTGATGAACTTGCGTAATCAGCAAAAGCTTCGGATTGGGGAGGTAGAGGATTTGATGTAGGTTTATCAGCATCCTGAAGTGCAAGCACAACCAATAAATGTACAAAATGATTTACCACCAAAGTAATTGAACTGACAACGAAGCTGATTTGCTAAAAGAATTACCTCTCTCTTGTTTTGGTGGCTCAAATGCTTCTTGGGAATCCTCACTTTTTTCTTTTTAAAAATGATCTCGTTTCCCTGCCAAATAATTTCAGGGGGCCCTTCTTCCACATATTCCCATTCATCATCCTCGTGTAATTCGGTCTCCTTCTCTTGCTGAAGAATATAATTACGGACTCAATTAAAAAGAAAATTCACGGTAAATAAATGGATGAACAAAAATCATTTGAAAGTGCATCTGATCAGAACCGTAGTTTCTAACCTCAGACCAAGACTCTCTAAACAACCAAAGGAAGTGCAATGCATAACAATGGCGTACATTTTACAAATGAAACGTGAAAAGAAAAGAAAATTATTAAATACACAGATTCACAACCTCAACAGAGAAACAAAAAGAAAGATAGGAACAATAAAATTCGTAAAGAAAGGAACAACTCAAATCCCTCACAAACCTGTTGCTTATGAGTGTCTTCGAGAAACTTCCGCTTCTCCTCTTCAGCCGCCTCCTTCATCTTCCTCTCCATAGTCTCGATCCATACCCTCTCTCTCTCCTCAAACAGCTTCCTCTCCCTCTCAACCCTCTCGGCCTCTTCCTGCTCCATCAGAAGCGCTCTTTTCTGCTCCTCGGGATCGTTTAGCCGAGCCTCCTCTTCCTCGCGCTCCTTCGCTGCTATCTCCTTCCTCATTTGCTTCCGCTTCAGTTTCTTCATAACCTTCCTCTTCTCCTTCCGCTTCATGCCTACCGATGACGCGGCCTTCTCATCTTCCTCGTTCTTTTCATTGCACATAAGCTTCTCGCCGTCTTCCTCCTTCGATGGTTCTTCCATGGCGTCTTTCCTTTCGAAGAACTCTAGCGTGTAGAAGAAATTCGCTCCGGAACCGCAGTCTAGTGCAGGACATATAACCTTTTGCACTCCTGCCTTGACCGAATTCTGATGAGCAACGCTTTGATTGTTTTATAGAACCAGGAGTGTATTGAACTCTCAGATTATTAAATAGTTGGGAGTGAGAATTCCAGAAAAATATATGCCTAAATTCTAAAACTCAAAAATAATGTTAACATTTTAAAAAGATATTAAGGTATCATGGATTAAATTGGGGTTTTGAAATTCGTTGATATGTACAGTAGTAATTTTCACAATAAGAGTAATGGTTTTTGCAAGAAGAGTAATAGTTTTCACAAGAAGAGTAATGGATTTCGCTAGTCTGTGTTGATCCGTGTTAATCACTCTCTCCCCTCAAAATTTGCTAACGTGAACAGTAGTGTATTTTTACCATTTGAATAATGGTTTTCGCAAGAAAAATAATGGTTTTTGCTGCTTCGTGTTGTTAACTTTCTTTCTCCTCTCTTCTGACGGTATTGTTCATCTGACATTAACACTGACATTAACACTGTTCATCTGACAGATGATAGAGATGAATGTACCCGTGACGTGAATAGTGTCTGATTTTCACCATTTGAGTAATGGTTTTCACCAAAAGAGTAATGATTTTCGCTACTTCATGTTGGTCACTGTTCATGTCAGCAAAATCTCAAAACCCCAATTTGGTCCATAGTACTTTGTGTCTTTTTGAAATGTTAACATCCTTTTTAGAGTTTTAAAATTTGGGGAGGTATTTTTCTGAAATTCTCCCATAATTAAATTTAGGGAAAATAACATTTTAAAGTCCCAATTAAAAATAATCGCAAAAAACAAATTTCATAACTATCAATGACATCTATTTTGCTTGTGAATGGTTTATTATTCACTTATTATTAACAAATTATTATACCTTTTTTTATATTTTCTTAATTGAGATCTTGATATCATTTTCCCTGGCATTAATATTATATATATAATATAAATTTATATATTTTAAATTACATATATTAAAATAGACATATATAATTGAATATAGGCAAAAAGACAAATAAAAACCTTCAAAGCTTTAAAAACCCTAAAAGATTACTTGAATATTGTAAAGAACAAATGAGGGACAGGTGTTTTATCTAAAATACCAAAATTGTTGGTAGTGACTATAACTGAACAAGTAATAACTATAACTAAATAGGATATGGCTAAAACTTAAAAACCCTGAAAGATTACTTGAATATTGTAAAGAACAAATGAGGGGCATATGATTTATCTGAAATATCAAAATTGTTGGCAGTGACTACAACTGAACAAGTAATGACTATAACTAAACAGGATATGACTAAAATGCAATGTTCAGTTTTAGTCATTACCAACAATTTTGGTATTTCAGATAATTCCTCTACCCCTCATTTGTTCTTTACCATATTCGAGTTATCTTTAAGAGTTTTTGAAATTTTGAGGGTATTTATTTGTCTTTTTCCCTTGAATATATTGTTTTTTTTTTAGAATATAATCTTGAATTAAGGTTTTAATGGAAATCACTTAAAGCCCATTTTGTTCAACCACATTGCATATTTGTAATGGTAATCATGATTGTATTATCAAGACAACAGTGTTTAGTTGCTCTTTAGCATGGTAATATAGTTTACTAAGGTAATGGTAATTACCAAAAAATTGGTAATCCTCATTTATACCTACCCCCAATGAATCATCATTACTATCCCATTGTATGGTTTCAAAAGTTTAATTTACCCTTTAGATTCATTTATTTTTGTTTCACTTGTTTCATGTCACTAGCCATACCACGCCACAACCACCACTGCTACTTACTCCTCCTCATCCACCTCACCGCTTCCCCCTCCACAGCCATCTCTACCACCACTTCATCCTTCTCCTCTATTGCTATCACCGTCGCAACTTCCTCCTCCACCACCATCGCCATATCCACCACACCTCCTTTTCCTCTGTTGCCGCCACAACCTCGTCTTCTTCCACCCTGGCAGTCGCCACTTTCACCATTGCCGCCGCCAGCACTACCTTCACCGTTGTCAACGTCATTGCCACCTGTTACTCCTCCATTGTCGTCGCCACCTTCCTCCTTTACCTTCGTTGCCTCCTTCACCTCCTCCTCAACCGTTATTGGTGATGCCTCCCCTTCTACCACCACCGTTGCTGCTGCCTCCTCCATCGTCACCACCACCTGCTACTCCTCCACCGCCATTACCGCCACCTCCTCCTCCTCTACCATTGTCGCCAAATACTCCTCTTCCACTGCTATTGCCGCCACCTCTATCATTATCACCCCCACCTCCTCCTCCTCCACTGTCGCTGCTACCTTCTCCTCTTCCATTGTCGTCGCCCCCACCTCCTCCTCTACCATCATCGTCGCCACCCCCGTCACGACTGCCTTCCTCCTCCTTCACCATTATCACTATCTCTACCCTTGTATAATAACTATTAACTATTTTTCTACAAAGATTATATTAAGGGTAGAATAGAATTGGGACAATTCCACTTAAATACCTCCCCCACTCAAAAACCCCAAAAAATTTGTTAACATTTCAAAAGAACACTAAGGTACCATAGACCAAATTGAGTTTTTCAAATTTGCTGACGTAAACAGTAGTGAAATTCGCAAGTTGAGTAATGATTTTCGCAAGTTGAGTATTGGATTTGCTAGTTTGTGTTGATCACTCTCTCTCCCCCTCAAAATTCGTTGACGTGAACAGTAGTGGATTATCGCTATTTTAGTAATGGTTTTCACAAGTTAAGTAATGGTTTTCGCAAGTTCATGCTAATCACTTTCTCTCTCCCCCCTCTGTCGGCATTGTTCATCTGACATTGACACTGTTCATTTGACAGAGGAGAGAGGGAAATATGCTCATGACGTTAACAGTGTTGGATTTTTGCTATTTGAGTAATGAGATTCGCAAGAGGAGTAATGGTTTTCGTTACTTCGTGTTGGTCATTGTTTAGGTCAGTGAATTTGAAAAAACCCAATTTGGTCCATGATACCTTAATGTCTTTTTGAAATGCTAACATCCTTTCTAGGGTTTTTGAATTTGGGGAGGTATTTATTTGGAACTTTCCCAATAGACTTTGTGTGATATATAAATTTTACATAATTACTATAAAAATAACTCATTACACTTTGCATAAAAATCTAACTAAACACTTGTCATGTAATTAGTATTGCATTACAGTGTAGGGTGTAATGTGTTTGAACAAAATGGGTTAGGGTCTATTTGGTTGGAGGGAGGGGAGATAAAATGAGCCCCTTCCTTTTGGTTAAAATTTTTGGAAGGGAGGGGGAAAAAATTTGCTTCTCTCTCCCCTTCCCTCTCTTTTTTTGGTCCCCTATAAATTGGGGCTTTTTTTTGGAGGGAAGTCTGTAACATCCCAAAAAATTTTAGGCCTAGATATGATATTTTGGGGTAGACCAAGGGTCGTCTCTGATATTTTTTGAGGCCTAGATGAGGTATTTGGAGTGGACAGAGGACCTTAGTCTGTAGATGAGAGAGAAATCTCCTAACTTTTGAAGTAAGATCCGAGAAGGACCTATGTGCAAAAAGTAAAAATTCGACAAAGTTAGAGACTGAATTTTGGACAGGTTTGAAAGCCCCTAACTTTCCTATCAAATCCCAAAATATTTTTAGAGCATCCAGAACATCATGAGACAGTCATAATGATTTTTAGAGGTCATATGAATTTTTAGTGAATTTATGAATATTTTATTAATTTTTGGCCGGATAGGCTTTTTGGCCAGAAATTAGTTATATCAGAGATTTAGAGGCCTTGTTGTTTTGAATTGGGATTGAGAAAATTAATACAATATTTTAGAGGATTTATGAGATTTATTGGAGGTCAAGAAGAAGTCCATAGGAATTATTAAAAATTGGTGAAAATTGGTTTATTGCTGGTATAAGGGACTTCTTCAAAGAAAAATTAATTTTGGGAGTTCTAAATGTCAAAAAATTCCGAAATTTTTATGGTAGCCTCATGGGATATTTAGATATTTTTGGGTAAAATTTGGGAATTTTTCAATAATAATTGAATTTTCTGGATTTTTCAAATTAATTAAGACAGTTAGAAAAAAACGGTCGCAAAATACTGGACTGGGAGTGATCTCCCACCCTAGCTGAAACTTGTGCCACTTTTGGCCTAAGAGACAAGTCAAGAAAGGCCAAGAAGATGGTAGAAGAGACATGTGCATAGTTTGAAAAGAGGAGTTGCAAATGTTGACATTTTTAAACTTCCAAATAATTACAAGTATGACATTCCCTTATGCTTATAAATAAGACCCCTCACCCCTTCATTTTGGCTCAAGTTTAGACAACCCTGGGGAAGCTTTGGTAGTCTGGAAACTCGACTT
>JBAGKO010000015.1:23111964-23134236 GCA_037177275.1 Acacia concinna
CATGAAGATGATAGAGCGCTGGTCATATTACAGGAGCCTCCTGAAGAATGCATGGAATGGTTGCAGAAGGATTTTTTGTATGTACCCAGGGTGATTGTACCCAGGGTTACAATGCTGTCATAGGATATGATAGTTTCAAGCTGTAGCTTGCCTTATTTATTCAAAAAAAAAAAAAAAGGTGGTGGTTGATCAAGGAGAATAAAATTTCCATTAACAGGATAATTAGTTAGACCATTTTGCTTCCAAAGAATATACGTAAGCAAGATCTACAAATTATTAGATAACCATATCCCAACATCAAACATAACATCCATGAAAGGATGATTGCGATCACAGCCCCTAATAAGTAAATTAATCACTTCAACACGATCGGCCGAAACTATAATTTTGTTGATACCCCTATATCTGCGATCCTTGGATAATTGCAATTATCTCTGCAATTGCAGGAGGCACAGGAGTGCGCACCTTTTGTAAAGTTTTATTGTGGTATTCAAATCAGGAATTTAAGAAACAAGTGTTTTTTTCTTTTTTTTGGGTTGGTATAAATATTGGCTAAAATGGGTTGTTTCTTCATTGGGCCTGAAACATTGTAACCCCAATTGTTGTTTTGAAGAAGGAATATAATAGGCCACGCGTGGGAATGGTCCATAACACAAACTTGGTCGGTCCACAGGGCCTTTATAAACTCCTTTGAGCCAAGCCTTAGATGAGTGGATTGAATGGATCAATTTGTGAGAATTAGGAAACAAATGCCAGTTTAGTTAGTAAGATGTTGACTTATAACCTATAAAATTATAAGTTCAATTTTTACTAGTCGCTATTGATATCAAGAATTTATTGATAGGCAATATATGTGCACCTCTATAATTTTTCTTTAGACCTGGAGTATGTTTTGATCTTAGTGATTCACTAATACCTAACTTACCTAAACTTTTTAATAAAAAAATTGATTGAAAATTCATTGCTAATTTAGATTTTTTATGCTAAAAGACTTTATAAACCAATATACTGAATGGAGTACATAATAATTGATGCCCGAATGATATTGAAACACTTCCTTATAATATCATAAATATAGGTTTTGGTTTGTAGTACAAACCGATAGTAGTAAAATATATGTAGTAACTGACATGTCACGAATAATAATACCTTCAATTTTGTATAATGTCCATAAAAATGCATCTAATTATTATATTACGAACAAAAACAAACATGAAGCAAAAACCCATTTTCTAATTTCATTTATTATTTATTTTTGTATGTATGATTCAAAAGGAAGATTGGGGATTTGACCCATCTCTAGAATGAATGATTCTCTTCTTTCAAAATAAATTAGAAGAATTATTAATGCTCAAGCCGACTCTTTTCTTGGTGGGATTTTAAAGCTGAAAATATAATCTTGAAGAGGAATCATTTGTGAAGAAATCTTATAATTCTTCATGGTTATGGAAAGGAACTTGCCAATGTGCTTCTATAATCATGGATCATTTAGGATGTAAAGTGAGATCTAAAAATTCCATTTCTATCAATCACCCTTTGTGGTGGCCTATGTAGTATAACTTCACTAGTTCTTTATTACTAAGAACTGTTTTTGATTTATTAGTACATTTTTCGTATACTTGATGTCCGGTTAAATGGAATCATAACTTTGTAGGGAAGTTTATCTTTTTCACATTGTTAGATATATTCTTTAAATTCATGTTTTCTTCTTAAATAATGTTCAAGATAAATTAATTTGTAGGATTATTTAGAAATTCTTATGGATCATCTCTATGCCTTCAAAGGACCTTCTTCTAATTTAGAAGATCTATAATGATGCAATTCCTTTGCTGCATATCTTTAATAAGCATCATCTACCTATTTAAGGTAAATGCTTATTTGGTTACAACCAAAGGAAATAAATTGAGTATCTGTTTATGACTTATCCATTCTCAAAGGTTGGTTTGAAAAACTTTCAATTGTTTTACATTTTAGTACATTGTGACTTTAAAATTTTGGTTTAAAAGAATTCTTATCAAGTTTTACAGAGATGGATTCTTGAAAAAAGTAACCAAGACTATCATAGTTGTTTTTGTGTTGTGGATAAATAGAAATCAATTGCTTTTCATAAAGGGAAGAAGGTTGATCTAGCTAGATAAATAGAAATCACTTGCTTTTCATAAAGGGAAGAAGGTTAATCTAGCTATAATTATCAATGAGATTAAAGTTGGATTCTCCCTTTGTACTGCAACTATCTCATCAAAGGGTACAATGTCAACCTCAACTATCCTGAGGCTTCTAGTGTTTTCAATCATTCAAACAATATTTCTACAATTGGTTGGAGGGTCATTATTGATTTTGCAAGATATGATGCTTATCAAATTATGAGATTTTATATTTGTTACTAAGGTCAGTCGTTACAATGCTTTCAATGGAAGGAAGCTATTTCGATAAGTCTATCAATAATAAGAGATTAAGAATATCTTCGACATAAATTGTTAAACGTCCCCTTTTTAACTTGGAAGTAAATGAATCGTTAACGTTTGTTTTATTGTAAGAAGAAATGATTTTATAATAGGAAGAATTGAAAGCAATATTTAGATATATCTCCTCAGGGTATAAAGAATTTATTAGAGTTTTTTTTATTTTTAAAAATTAGTTACAGTATTAAGATTTAGCCATCCTGTTTCTACTTATCTACAATCATATGTTTTTTTAAATATGTAACATCATCCTTTATTGTTTTAATGAAATTTGACCTTTCTTATTTCACAAAACTTTCAATTCATACGATAAACATTCACATGCAATCCACAATTCGCTCTTAACATATTTGTTTTATGATCCAAGCAACTCTCAAATTCAAATATAATTTTTATTTTTGGCAAGAACTTCAACTTAAAAAAGAAAAAAAAAAGTTAGCCAGCCAATCACGATCAGGTTGAATGAAAGTTTAAATAATGACACAATTGGGAGGTAATGGGGAATCACATTATTATTATGAAATAAAGAATAATTCTGACACCTCGCACCAGAAAGATCACAATCATTCAAAGAAAGAATATATCTCAACGTCAAGTTCAAAGCGAAGTTGAGAAAACACACACAAAGTTGGTAGGCACATCCACATCGTATCAAATTCGAATAATTTCCACTTCAAGTCAAAAAAAAACAAAAATACAAATCAAAATAATTATTTTTTAAAAAAGGACATGGGTTTAGGAAATTGCCATGTAAGTAAGCAATCGTACCAAAATGCCACGCGTGTTCCCTTATTGCTTACCAACTAATAATTTTCACTCAACACAAAACACATATATTATTGGACAATACTATTTCACTTTCCATTGCACTCATTACTCACAATAATGCTTTTTAACACTAACCTCTATCATTATACTATGTTTAAACATCTGTCCACCTCAGAAAATAACACGCCTTTCCTTTTTGAAAAGTTAGGTATTTGAATTTTTATTTTTTTCCCCCAACACCCTGTTCTTTGTTTCATATTAACAGTACCCTCATATATATATATATATATATATATATGCTCTTCTTTTTTCACTTTTAAAGATTATTTGTTGATGTTTTATTTTTGTGGAAATGAGATGCATTCCTACGTTCTTACCTATTGGAAGCATGTTGGTAATTAGTGTGAGCATGGTTATAAAATGGGAAATTATTGGTAATTATTTAAAAAAAATTAGCATTACTGGTTAATCTTTGGTGCATCGTAATTATTCAAATGTTTTATTGGTATAGTAAAATAATCTAACGTCATCGTGATCACAATAGATTACAACAAATCATGGAATCCCAATTACAAAGCTTTCACTACATAACACACACTCAAGTTTAATTACATGATTAAACGTATGGACATTTATGTCCTCCATGAATGAACAATTTCACATTTGTACCCTTTCGTTTTTGCCTTTCCTCTATATAAGAGGTCAAAAGAATAAAAAAAGAAAGAAAGATGCAATTTAAAAGAAATCGATAAGAGGTTAAAAAATACTAAAAAAGATTAAAGATAAAAATAATAAGAAAAAAAAATGATTCAAAGTATTTAACCCCATTTTCTTTTTCTTTTCCTTTTTTTAAATCAAGTTCATTAAAGTTTTCCTCCACCTCCCCTTTCCTCTATATATCTTCATCCTGCCAAACAAACCGTGACATGTTTCAAATTAAGTTTTGTGGGCGAGTGAAGATTTTAATTCAAAATTTTTGCATAAATCTAAAACGATTTCATGTAACTCTGCATCTTCAGTTAGATTTTCAAAATCCAAATAATATTTAGACATTAAAATACAAGAAAAAAAATGATGACAACAAGCCAGTTCTCAATATTGGCTTTCTCAGGTGTTGTTTTTTTTATATTGTTGGTACTATTCCTCTTTTTTATATCACCAATTTATCACAATCAAGAAAATTTGGTAAGATCATTTTAATGCCTAATCTATCACAATCAAGAAAATTTGGTAAGATCAGTTTCAAGTTATAAATATCCTTAGCTTGCTATACATATAATTCCATTTTCAAAAATACCTTTACTTATTTAATGATAATTCTGAAAAAAAAAATGACTAGCTCCTTGTTCATAAATCATGAGAGGTTATCTCTCACCTAGGCATAAGTGAATTTTTTTTAGATAAATATTTTAGATAAAAGGCTTTTTATTTTTAATAAATACGAAAAAAAAAATGAATTCCCGAATAGAGTATCTTTTTTATTGAAGACATTTAGACCGCACTAATAATGGGGAAAGTGAAATATTTGAGAATGAAGAATTTATGGGGCCAGAGACAAAACTCACAAAAGTATGCACATCAAAATGTTGTGATCAAATATTTGTCACATTTTAAAATTTGGAAAATAGGAGGTAGTGACTTGTGATCAATTATTTCGGAGGTTGGAAAGCCCAAAAATCAGGGGACCATTGCCTGCTTAACACAAATGTCCACCAAGTGGACCATTGCCTGCTCCATTCACCAATTCATCAAATATACTCACTCCTATTTTTAATATAAGTAATATTTATCTAATTGAATTAAATAATTTAGTTAATATAACAAGAGATTTTTAAAATGTCATGGTTATCTTCCTTGATTTTATCATTCTCACTTTTATTTAATTATTGTTGAAGTTAAGGAACATTAATAAAGATAAATTAAAAAAAGATTGACAAATATAAAAAAAGATTAAGGGAAAATTTTGTCCCAATAGTTTTTCTGATGGTAATTCTGTCTCAAACATTTCAAAAGTGAAGCAATTACGCTAATGCCATTACTTTAGTTAATTTTGACTGTTAGTTTATTAATTATGATGAATTAACGGTACACATGTTATCTTCGTTATTTTTTTTATTAAAGTATAAATTTGTCTTGAAAAGTTCATGTGCCATCATCTACTTCATTTTTTAAAAAGTTAGATTTAAAATTTTTAAAATAAATTTACACCTTAACAAAAATAATATGATGACACGTGTACTGTTAACTAATTATAGTTAGTCAATTAATGATCAAAATTAACTGAGATAATGACAATAACAATATTGCTCCCTTTTTAAAACTTTCATGGTAAAATTTATGAAAAATTTTGAAGAAAAATTGCCTATTAATCCTATAAAAAAACAAGTATTGTATTTACATTGGTACAAAAATAGATTATTGTGGCGCCTTTTTATCAATAGGTGGTGCTTTTTTATCAATACGTGGCACTTAAAATTTTGGCACCACATTAGATTTCTATAGCACTTTGGAAAGCGCCATAGTAGGTGGAATTGCTTGTAGCGTTTCTAGCTTGAGAAGTGTCACTGCTACAAAATCGTCTATATTTAACGGTTGTTTTTATCTATATATGACAATTTCTATATTTGGCAGTTTAAAAACAGTCATACATATTTCTATAATATGATGGTTTTAAAGTGAGGGACGTCATGTATTGGTCACTTATAAATTATGGTTGTTTGATAACAACTGTCATATATTGAATTATACAATGGTTGTTAATAACAACAGCCAAATATATCATTTTCTGTTTTACTGGACCAATCATCATCATTTTATCTTACAGCCCATTTATATTGAACCCCCCAAAGAATCTTGTGCCCTTTTGGGATTAATGTCCACATGTTTATGATTTTATTAGATTAAATAATCTGAAACATTATACATTGATCCTAAGATGACAGGAAATTCATCCAGGGAGCTCAATAAATAGATTGCAAAACAAAATGTTGACGATCGATTACCGCAAAACAAAAGTAAGCAAGAAAAATTAGGGAACAAATTAATTAAAGTTGTAACTTTTAGTAACTACGTATATATACAGATCGAGAAGCTAGCATCATATATATACATCAAATCATCAATTAACAACTTCATATATATATATATATATATCTCTTTAGCAAACATCGTATGTACGTCCACAATTGATCGATTAGTTAGATTCATCAAAATTTCAGTAATAAACAATAATAACTATATTTAAGAGTAGAAAGTTCTCACTTATACGATTCACCTCAAAAATTGCAAAGTTTTAAAGAAAAATATTATTATCGTACAACGCAACGGACACAGAGTCTGCCATCCACATATACAAATCAAATCTACTAGTTAACACATACATCCGCAGTGAGGTAGACATATATCAGAAGGAGAGCATGAACAACAGGGAATCTTGGTAGGTATGCCAAAAGTGGCCGGAGCATGGGCTATGGTGGACAAGACCAGCTACGATGAAATTTATTGAGTCTGAAAGCGTAGTAAAAATAGGGTTTGCAAAGTGGTTTTTAAAGACATTTCTATGGTGATTATTTCAAAACAACTGTCAATTACTATATGTATCGTGGGTTTTAAATATAAAAAAACAACATATATATTCTAATTATAAATGGAGGTTGTTTAAAAACCGCTATATATTGAATTAATTTATATGATGTTTCTTTATAAAAACGTCATATATGTCATAGACGTGTGGCACTTCAAATTCTTCGTCTTTATATATGACAGTTTTTGAAAAACCGACATATATGTTTCTTACATTTATAATGTTTTAAAAAACTGTTAAATAAGTTAAATATAAAGACATTGAGTAAATTAAACTATTTTTTTTTCAAGAGCAGAGTTAAATTATTAAGTACCAATAAATTTAGATCTGTAAACTTAATTTTTTTTAAAAAAAATCTTATAGTATATATAGAAAGTTTAATTAGAATGAGCTGAAACTTCAAGCACAACACTTTAAAAAAGTTATTAAAAGAAAAATAGAAAACAAAATATTACATATAACTTTAAAAATTAGAGAGAGAGAGAAGAAAAAAAGTGTGTACTTACGAAATCTTTAAGATGAAAATAAGTAGAGGAAATTAGACCAAAAGAAGTGGAAGTGAAGACCACAGTAGTGCTAACATAATGAAATGGAGAAGGAGGAGTAAATAAAAGTGGGAATAGGAGTGGATATAGAGATGGAGAAAGATAGGGGAGTGGAACTAAGAGGATATGAAAAAATGAGAGAAGATATAAAAGACACGATATGCTGAAAAACGGGGAAACACAATGAGTTGGTTTTAAAGTTGGAGGTGAGATAAAGTAGGGTTCACAAGGGAAAGTAAATTTATAAAGGATTTCCCGTGCTTCACTTCTTAAGGAAGCGCCATGCGAAATAGAACTTCCAATGTCACTTTTTTAAAGAAGTTTTATTTTTATATAAAAAATATTTTATTTTATATATTTCCTTCATAATCCTATATAATTTTTATCCACAACATATGAAATATAAATTTTTATACCAACATGTATAATAAAATAAATAAAATAAAATACAAGTGTTAAAAATAAATTAAAAATTGTTATAAGTGAACAAATAGAATACAAGTTTTAAAAATAAGTAATTTTTTTAGGAAAAAAAAAGTAATTTTTTACTTATGTAGCTCAATAATAATTATTGCAAGAGCTAAAAATTATAACTGTTATATGTGTTCACATACAACCTATGTATAATAACATTTAAATTTATTTCAGTTATATTTTAACATGTAAGAGAGATACTTAGGGAACTTCTTCACTTGGAGGCCTTAGGGGGTGCCCTGAATGTCCCCTGTGATTGAGGGTATTTTCTGTGGCTTTTGGGAAAATAAATGTCACATAAGTTCTTAATAGTTGTAGCGTTTTTCATAATAAATACCACATTAGTTGCCTTCCTTTTTTAAATAAAAAAATACATACAAGTTGTGCACCACTTAAACCTGTTTTTGTAATATTGGTAGGATAAAATTAACTCCTTAAATATTTTATATATTAAGGAGTGGAGTGAGTATGTATTTTGGTTTCATAATCTTTTTTATATACTAACTCCAAATTTAAGATTTAGTTGATTTTTTTAAAAAACTTATAATAAATCTAATTAAATTACTTAAAAACATTTAAATTTATCTTCTTTCCTTAAATTATTTTGTTTAACTCATAAATTGACATATTGACACATAATAGATACACAATATATAATATGATTAAATAATTTATTTATTTTTCTTAATTTATTTTAAGGAAACCAACCAAAGGAGGGAGTAAAAATGAACATTATTCTCTCCAAGACATTGTTCACAACTCATTTTAAAAAAAACTTATTTTGTTGAAGGCCGATGTACTTCCATAAATATAATTGGTTATCAATTTAATTTGCGGTTTATATATAAAACATGGCATCACTACAGAATTCTCGGGTTATTTGTACGCTTCTATTAATAAAAGAAGTTACTCAATGTTTTTTTATATATAAGATATTTTTATTTGAATGTATTTATTCTTTTTTATAAGATATTATTTGATTTTATCTTTATAATAAATACATTTTCTTTTTCTATTTTGTCATCATTCTCTCACATCATTTATTATACATACATTTTCTTTTTTATTTTTTTCCATCATTGCTCTCTTTTTTTTTCTCTCATTCATAAATAGGGGAACTTTTAGAAAAACCATCATATTTCCTATATATTTATTAATTTTAACTGTTTTTCTAAAATCTCACAATTTGATTAAAAATATCTTATATATAGGGATGATGAGAGTATTAATAGTCAAGAAAATATCACATTATAGAAACTATATTTTACTCTTTAGATTCAAAATTCAATAAATTGAATATGGGATTGTTTATGAAAATAAATCTGCCAATTGGAAAAGATTAGAAGCACACAATAAATAAAAAAAAATAGGGAATTTGATTGTCATTGAAAATGACAGCAAAATTCGCGCCTAAAAATATCATTAGTTGTCATAAATATTACTCCTTCAGTCCTAAATTATAAAAGAGTTTAAAAAGGTTTAAAGTATTAATTAAGAATAATAAGTATGTCAACAAATTTATTCATTTTTATTAAAATACCTTTATTAATGATGAGATATAAAATAAGAGAGAGAATGCCTTATTAAAATCCACCACTCTCTCTCCCCTACCCCCTTTTCTTCTAGGAAATAATAATTTTTATGATCAATATAAGTATTAATATATTGATATTAAATAAGGACAAAACTGAAAAAAAAATTAAAACACAAGAATTCTTCAAATTTTCTTTTTTTATATTTTGAGATAAAGGTGATAATTATCTTTTATAGCATGTTTGGTTTAATTATATGGGAGATAATTACATATAATCCCGATGTAATAAGTTGATTACAGCATTTAATTAGGCTTACGTAATATAAACCATATTACAAAATGTAATCTTGATTACATCATTTGGGTGTAATTAAGTGAAAAAAAAAACTCTATTGCCATTATAATTTTTTAATTTAACCAAAGTGCACGTCCATAAATGTTTTTAAATATTAAATACTTACTACCATCAAATATTAAAAAAAAAATTCTATAATATTTTTTAAAAATATTCCCCCAATAAGAGAATTTTAAAAAATATATTCTACTGTAAAAAAACATTAAAATATCCTATTAAATAATATTCTCATCGTTAAATATTAAAAAATTACCAGGAACCCAACTTGTATCTAGCATAATATTTTCGCCATTAAATATTAAAAAATTATTATAAACTTGATGTGTACACGGGAAATTGAAAAAATCACCATAAATCTAAGGTGTACATTACACACACAGATGAATAGGGGTAATTTTGCCTCTGACGGTATTATTCTTATATACTCCGTATTTTCATGTAAGATATAATCCAACTAAACATTTTTATGTACATGCGTCATCTTTTTTTAATAACGAATTAAACAAATTTATAGAATTATCATTATATTTTATTACATTACTTTCAATTTTATGAACCAAGCATACACTTATAATTTAAAATGGAAGGAAAAATATAATTAAGAAAATAGACCATGGTTCCAAAATGTCTCGATCTCACATCAAAGTGCGATCATTTTTTAAAAGTTGTAGACTTGAAGATGGGGCCAAAATGAGTGAGGATAAGATTGACTTCTTCTCACGCTCATTCGCACAGAAGAAAATTTGAATAATTTGACTGTAGCCCACAGACACAGAGAGAGACAGAGAGAGGGAGAGATCTGATTTGATATGTGCATTTCTTGTTTTTATACAATTTCTCCTTTGCTTTTTAAGGTATGAGAATTGTGCGTAATTAGCTAACTTATCATATTTGGTTGGGTTGCTCTCAAAAATATATTTATAATGTGTCACAATCTTTACATTATCCAATCGTGACGGTAATTAATATTCACCATACCCTTATATATGACCTGGAACCACGTGGCGAACACGATGCCTCATTAATTTATTATGACTCTCCTTTGGTCCTTGTTTTGTACGTTATTTGATGTGAGTTTAGCATATTTATAATTTATAATTAGCGTATTTTCCTTTGTTCATCTATCAAATACATATATATACGAGGACATAATGATAAGGATGTGCCATTTTATATTAGACTGGATTCATACTTATTTTTATTATTTCCCTTGTAAAAAATATAAATTATTTAATCATTAAATAATGGTTTATATAATTTTAAAAATTATTGATGTATTCAAAAATTATGTTTTTAGAAATTTTTTTAGTAAAGATTTCTATATCTATCAAACTTAGTATGAATCAATAAAAATACATCTATATCAATTTTTTTTCAGTTCAAGACTATGAGTGTGTTTGGATAGAATGAAAAAAAAAACTGGTGTAGAGAGAAATCTAGATTTAGAAAAAAATCATTCAAACACTCCACAATTTTTATAAAAGCCATTCTTGACCCAAACCAGCATTTTTCTCTTTAAAACCAACTTCTTTTTTCATAAGCTGTCGTTTGTAGCTTTTGGGTTGCCAGGCATATTATTTTCTCTCTCTTTTTGTGAATTTTACCGTTTTATCATCATATCTCTTTCTTGTTGATTCAGTCTCGGCCTCACCCTCTCTCTTTCCTGTTCGTCTTCGCTATTCAACTCATGTGATCGATAAGGCATGTGACTGAAGCTAGGAGTTTATATCAGAGCTCGTGAGTTGCAATTGGAAGTCGCCTTCACCCTCTCTCTTTCTCATTTGTCTTCTTTGTGTCTTCTTCTTTTGCACGGATGAAGATTATGGATCTGAAAACTTGGCTCGTATATCTGTAACTCATTGGACCTTATGAGCTTGCATTAAAAAGGAGAAAACGCTAGTGACATCGTGCTCGGGTTGGAAGCCAAGAGCTGGTGTTTCGCTGGGTTTGGGTTGAAGATCGAAGGCATTGCCAGTGGTGGTGGTTTTGCCTTGCGTGAGCTCCTTGTCATGTCATCGCCACACCTCATCATCTTCCTCTCATTCTCATTGACTATATATTGTGCATCCCTATGTGGAACTAGTGACGATAAGCTTGACAAAATGTCAGACGAGATGGAGCAATAAACGACGATAGATGACGAAGGAGACGACGTTTATGCAATTATTTGCTTTAATTGTATATTTGCAGAATTTTGATGGCAGAATTATTTGCCATTCTTTGATTTCTGTTGCAAATAAGAATTGTAAATTGTCACATTCTATTTATGATGATCCCATTGAAAGTGCTTATGATTAATGTTGGTTTGGTCTTTTGTTCTTTTTCTTCTTTTGCATCTTTATCAGAATTGTTCTCATGTATCAGCTTGCAAATGTATCCCTGTTTATGCAATTGTGCTATGATTGGATGAGAATTCTTCTCATGTTTCCTCCATGATTACATTTTTGGGGTTATTTGATCTTAGTCCGTGCTAGCATCAGTCTTATCAGCAATTTTGAAAGCAATTTGATATTATCTTTCCCATGTTCATATCCCTATTTTAATGCCATGTCAACATATGAAATTTTGCAATCCAATTTATTTAAATTTTACTATTTATTATAAAAATTTAATATTAAAATAATTTATATGACGTCACAACCCTTATATATAATTATAATAAAAGTTAATATCCTTTTTAACCATTTAACCTAGAAAAAATTATTCTGATAGCATTTATCTAAATATTTATCCTTTTATCAAAACTTAAATTTTTATATAAACTATTATAAAAAAATTATTTTACTCCATAAGCCATTATATATATATATAAAAAAATCAATCATAACCCACACGGTATAAAAAGGGCAACAGAATCCGCGGGGTCCTGGCTATGAAGCTCGGAAATACAGTTAGCACTATTGCGGGCACAATCACATGTGTGTGACATCATAGCGGGATGGTCGTGGCCCCACATACACGTGGCGCGGAATATAGCCTCGTTTTCATTGGTCACTAGCTGAGCCTTGCAAACCCAAACCGTGTGAGGAATCAGCTTGAGATCCGTGTGGGCCCTCGCATGCTTAGTTGTCGACCGTTAAAAACGCCTAATTCTCTCCTCAATCTGACATCACCCACTAGGGCACCTCAATTACCGGAACACCCTCATCCAAAGCTGCTTCACTTTTTCCCCCTATTATTTATTTATGCCATGATTTTAAAAATCAAGCTGTACCGGCTTGGACTAGGAAAACTGTAAAATGACCATGGGAATTAATTTTAAAGAAAATTTTAGAAAAAGACATTTAAAATAAGAAAAAGATAAATCAGAATAATAAAATCAAAAATTTTAAATCAGTCCATTTGTACTTTCTTTTTCTGTAATTATAAAAGTGCCAATGGATTTTTCTGTAATTACAAGAGTGCCAATGGATTTTTAATAACATGAGTATCATAATTAACAACACCAAAAGCATTTGGTACTACTTATTTTCGCTGTAAGTTGTTTGCGCTGGTGTTGTTAATTGAGATATATTTATTATGAATTAAGATACCGTGTTATTAAAAATCTAATGGCACTTTCATAATTATAGAAAAAGAAGGTAAAAATGGACTGATTTGAAATTTTTGATTTCATTGTTCTGATTTGTTTTTTTTCCTATTTCGAATGTCTTTTTTTGAAATTTTCCCTTAATTTTACATATCTCTCAAAATTATAAATTAGGGTTTTATAAAAAGTTTGAGATGTCTATTTCCTAATACAAGCGGAGTGGCTAAAAAATATTTTCATTTGATCATAACAAATTCTTAAATATCAAAATTATTCAGAAAAGTCTATAAACGTAATTTCTAATTCTTATTCTTGGTGTCTTTAGAAGGCGGGCCTTGGCGCGGCTGGTGGGTGTGCTGGCTTTCCGCCCCCAGGTCCAAGGTTCGAACCCTGGAAACAGCCTCTTGGCAATAATGCTAAGGTAAGGCTGCGTACATATAGGGTCTCCTTCCCCTGAGCCCGCAATTGTGCGGGAGCCGCTTGGCACTGGGGTCCGCCTTTGTTGTTCTAATTTCAACCTCTGCTTTGCATATTTAATCTGATTTCATTTTCCTGGCAGTCTCAGCTTTCATCATTGCATATTACATTCCCCACTGAAAATGAGTGGCACAAGCTTGGTGAAGAAGGTTTTCTACAGAGGATGGGAATGCAATACCACTGGAAAAATCGTAACTATAAAAGGTGCATAAGTCCCCATCTTTCTCAGTGCAAAATGTTCGTTGAATGCATTCAGTTTGTGTGGTAGTTTTGACATAAATTTTGGCTTCTATTAAACATCCCAATTTTGTATTCCCTCTTACTGTTGGGCTTAGAGGAATTGTGTTGGAGTTACAAATTAGCATCTTTTACTTCTTTTCTTCAACTTAAATTGAGCTCCCAACCTCCCACCCCCCTCTCTCAAAAGAAGCTGAAGATTTTCAGAAATTAATGGCTTAAAAGTTCTTTATTTTGAAACAATGGTTGCTACATATAGGGGGAAGTTAGCCACAAGTGAACCCCTAAGTCGCCCTCAACCATGACAGGAAAACGGTAGAAACATAAACGCAAACAGATGACTCAAATAATGGAAGCAAATAATGAAACAAAACCACTTTAGCTCATTAACACCTGTAATTGCATGTGATTTCTTTGAAGAGTCTACCCATTAAATGTACAAGAACAATTGTATGCTAACCAGCAAAACAATATTTAAGATAAATTTCAGGACTAATCCTAACACAAAAAAGATCAAACGTTGACTTGAAAATATAATAGAAACAAGTCAATTATTATTACTTCATTAATCAGCAAAAAATTCCATTCAGTACATGATTTCCAATACTTTCCTTCAAGCTGCGCAAGGCTTGGAGCTAGTATTGAAGCCTCCCCTTGAAATTAGCTGATGTTTGCATGTAAAGTTCAATAGCCTGGTGAGAAGTTCCTAGATGGAAAACACTCTGGTACAATGTCATTTGTCTGAAACTATCAAGAGTTTCTTAAGTCAGTACAATACAAAGAAGCATTATAAGATTCTAATGCTAATTAGGTTTTTGGCTTACACATAACGTTTCTTTAAGCTTGTAGTCATGTGGCCTTGTTCATTGTTTTTTCTTGCATTATTTTCTCCCCAGTCATGAATGTCAAAAGACCATTATTCTATTGTTCTGTGTCACTTATTTCTGACAATCAACTTTTTATCACCTCCAATTATAGTTGAGATTTCTGAACTGTGATTCCTTTTAGATTTTTTTATTCTTAACATTGAATTTGTACTACATCAGAGGACTATTAAATACTTCTTTTTTGGGAAATTTTCCATAAAAAACTAGGGGACCAAATTAATTTCAGTCAAGGATCAAAACATTTTGAAATTTCACCATAGAACCGAGGACCAAAATAATAGTAAGTTTTTCACACATAAAGACAATAATGCCCCTTGCTTCATGAATAAGTGGAATCCTCCTATAAACAAATATATAACTCTTCATGAACAAGTGAAATTCTCCTACGAACAATACATTAATTTCCAATGGTCAAAGTTGCACACTTATTCATTGGAAGATTTTACTTGTTTGGGAAGAGTTGCACACTTGTTCATAAAATGATTCTATTTGTTCATCAAGCAAGGGGGATTATTGTCTTTTTACTTGAAAAACTTATTTTTATTTTGGTCCTTAGTCCTACAGTGAAATTTCAGAATGTTGGAAATTGATTTGGTCCCTGACTGAAATTGATTTGGTCTCTTGGTCCTTTAATAAAATTCTCCCCTTTTTTGCATCTCTGGTTTCGTGGTGACTTGTAATATTACCTTTTTTGCATCAATCAATGTCATTTTGTTTTCTATTTCTTCTTGGCAGTTTTGATGAGTTCTTGATGGACATGAAGCAAAGTAAAAGAAAAAATATCCGCCAAGAGCGCAAAAAGGTTGGTATTTGTTGCTGAAGGCTGTGACATGGCAAGAAAATTTTATGTTGTGTTCAATGTGAAAATCCAGTAGCCCTTTCCCTTCTCCCAGCGACAGCATAATAAAAAAATTGATTCCGAGTTGTTGCAAAAATTGTTCTCATTCCGTTGTCCACTACATGTACAATGATGATGTATTTTAGATAGTATAAAAACAGTTGACTTTCTTTGTTGGCTAAATTAATTATAATAACCTCTTTTAGTTTTTATGTACAGATTTCAGCCCAGAACTTGACTATGAAACGGCTCCGGGGTTATGAAATAAAGGTAATTTTATCAGTGTTATGTAGGTTTTAAGGGTTTTTGTGTGTGCATGTGCACGTGTTTTCTTTCTTTTCCTTTTCTTTTTCTTAAATTGATTTTGTTTCATTGTGCACATTCCTTATAGGTTCGGTTAGATATGTCTTATTCTACTCTTCTGTAACTCTATTAAAATTTCCTTGTCTGTGAATGTGTCAAATTGTGGTGTCATGCGGTCTTTGCAGTCCTGTAGTGCGTTTGGTTGGAGTGAATGCCTACATTTATGCATTTCTTGAAGCTCTGATATTTGATATGATAAGGATTTATATATGGCCACATTGTGGTGCTCTTTGTTTGTGTTATTGTGATCTTGAATCCAGATATGCAATGTGATTGAAGAATGTTTCGTGACTAATAATCTTGTTTATGTGTATTCTTTACCCTAAGAGGATATAATTTTGTCATTTTGTTTCTACCCTGTCTTCCTTTGTTTTGATTTTATTTTTTCTTTTATGCTAAGAATTGATCTGAGAAACTTATGGTTGTTGGAAAAGTCTTAATGCTTTTAATAATACTTTACTTATTCACACTGGTCAGTTTGTTTTGGTATGTCCTTTTATATCTCACATCCATGTGAATAACTTACTTTTACATCAAGCAAATTTTATTTCTTGTATATTATTGGGCTACGTTCACATGACTTAATTGTTTCAATTTATTCTTTCTTTGTTATGATCATGTATTGGCAGACAAGGCACTGGGATACCTTCTACAAGTTCTACAGGAACACAACTGATAACAAGTATGTTCCCTGTGATTGAACCTTACGTTTTGAAAAGAATTATATTATATTGATGATATGGGGATGTATCAGATATCAGAACTTAAACATTGTAGTTGCTTTATTTTATAGGTGGGGCAGCCCTTACCTGACAAGGGAATTCTTTCATGAATTGGGATCAAGAATGGGAGACCAGGTATTGCTAATTGTTGCAGAAGAAGGTGATGAACTTGTTGCAGGAGCTCTAAATCTTATTGGAGGAGATACATTGTTTGGGCGGCTATGGGGATGTAGCCCTCGAAGTTATTATCCAAGTTTGCATTTTGAAGCATGTTATTACCAGGTACACCATTTTTTTACGAGCTTACTATTGTTACTTTTACCTTGAATAATCTTTTTATATCATTCAATTATTTCCTTTTCGTTTTTAAAATTTTCTTCCACCTCATTAAGGGCTTACCAAAAGTTTCTTGTATTGACAAGAGAAGTGTATTTCTCATTTTCTTCTCTATACTTTGCCTTTTTCATAATCTAGGCTATTTAGCCTGCATGTGACTTTGATGCTAGTTGCATTGATATCTATGCGCGTTGTAACATTTCCACTGTCTTCCCCTCTTATCTTGCTTGTCTTACATTTCTCTGTTTTCTTAGATAGCTTGCATTGTAGCTTCTCCTAAAGTTTCAGTAACAAAAAGTAGGAAAAAAAAAACACAAGAAGTTTGGGAGGACAATGAAAGGAACCTAAAGAAAATGAAAGTGGAGAGAAGAAAGTAGAAGAGATGATCATATTATAATTTTGCTTTTCCTTGTTTGGCGAAATTTTCACCTCCAAAATTCCGCAATTTAAATTTGTAAAGGAAAGAGGATTTCAGAGAGCTAGGCAGAAATTTCCACCTCCAAGATACACTCTTAATGTTTTGTTCTCTTATATTAATGTTGTATAATTTTTTTTTTTTTTAAAAAAAAATTAGTTCCCAATAAAAGGAATTTAGAAAGCCCTATTATGACGCTAGCAGTTGGACAAAATCACACAGGAGGTTTATGTTGTTACACAACAGGTTACACTAAATTCTCACTCACAATGTTTGAGCGACACTCTACCTCTCAAGTGTTTTCTGGCGCTTTCATGTCTCCTTCCTCCCTTGATTGGATCCTCGAATTTATTATGGTTCACCAAAATCTGAAATAGATAGTATACCTCAGGGTAGCATATAATGTAGTTATTGCATTGTTTGGCGTCACAGGCTATTGAAGCAGCCATTGAACTCAATCTTCAAACAGTAGAGGCTGGAGCTCAGGGTGAGCATAAGATCCAGCGAGGGTATATGCCCGTGACAACTTACAGCTGCCACTACCTTACGGATGATGGATTTACGAAGCCTATTGAAGACTTCTTAGTACGTGAAGCTGCTCAGGTATAATAATTCTTAGCTAGCGTATGCATTCTTTTCAAACTATATGCTGTGCTTGAAAGGGTATGCAATGTTTCCTTGACTTTATTTTTCTCACCCTTGCAAGTTTTACATTAAGTGTTACTGACTAAATACAATTAACTGATATAATGGCCAAGAATGGAATACAGAGAAAAGAGGACAAAAAAAAAAAAACAGAGAGAATGTTGAACGATTCTATTGGGATCAAATTTAATGAACTCAGAAAGTCTCATATATGAGAACCTTGTACTAGTAGGAAACTACCCAACGAAACCAAACTGGGAAATTAGTCATTCCAACCTGTCAAAGAAGGCACAATGTTGGCAGGGAAGTCATTCAATTTCAATTTTCTTTGCTGTACTGTATCTAATACAAGTGTCAAATTCATTTAGTCGAGTTAAAGCTTCTGTTTCTAGAGTATTGATGCTTCATAGGCTCTAGAAACTTGGTGGTTAACTAAACTAGCAATAATACAATTCAGCGACTACATGACTAACAAACAACTACTACCTTCTAGTAAATATTCTTGGTAAGTTCTTTTTGTACGGACATTTTATAGTTTTATGGAGTATTAAGTATTTTTTTTTATCATATGCCAAAGGCCTTGTACCTTATTGGCGTGAAAGCTTTGAAAGTCACAGATTTAATCCTGTATGTAGCCTTGAGCTATTAGTGCTTACCCCTAATCTGAAAGAAAAGTTTTTTTTTTTTTTTTTTTGCATATGTGCCCATATTTGATATATGATATTGTATTTTAGCATAATTAATAAGGTAGTGTTGAAAATCATTTGAAGTTTGTGGCAAATTTAATGGTTTTAACAGTTTTTAATGGTATGTGTAAATTAGTTAGAAGTGACTTATATTTAGGAAGTGATACAACAAGCAAAATAAGATAAGAGAACCATGTATCTCCACGTAGGGATTTTCAGTCTCCACTAACATGACAGTTGAACATCGACAATAATTTGGAATTTTGCTTACTGTGATATTTTGTCTTTCTTTTTTTTTTTAAACAGGTGAACCTTGTTATTAAACTCTTGCATGATTCTGGCCCTTTTAAGGAAGAAATTCTGAAGGGGGAAACAAATTGACATATTAACATCTTTTATTTTGTAAATATGTATATGGCTGTTTCTACTTTGTAATTATTAATTTTTTAAGGATTATTGTATAGTAACTTGCTGTAGCGCTTACCATCCACACATTTAGGCATTTGCTGCCAAGTATATTGGCGCCACCCATTTATGATTTGCATTTGGGCCAATGATCTAGCAGTAAAGGAAGAATGATTTATTAAAATGCACTGGTAAAAAAAATAATTTATTAAAATGCATAAAATTGATATATATAAGGGTGATCTCAGGATAGAGATGGGATGGGATTAGAAAATCTCATTCCCAATAAAAGGGGCCTTAGAATTTCTCGGGACTGGATGAGAATTTCTTAAAAAGTGAATATGTTTTTTGTGTTTATTTTAAAATGCTTCCTTGTATGGAATTTTTCTCAATTTTGACATCAATGGCCCTAATTTCAAGTACCAATTGGGTAACATGTGTTTTCTTTAATCTAACACACATAATTAGTCCAATGTCAAATTATGTCCACTATAAAGTGTGTAATAGTTCCAATACAAAAATTTAAAGTGAATTAAAATTACAAAATCTTAAAATAAAAAATCATTGTTCTCAATCTTTCATTGTTTTTCTTCCTTTCACATAAAGCATAGATGTATCCATTGTTGTTGTGGATTTTCTTTTACTTAGGATAGTTAAAAGAATATTTGCATGTGTATATATATCTATGTGTTTTTGGGATCGAGAAATCCCATTTCTAATCTTGACCTTGAATCTTTTTCTTCTAATCTGAATTTTCTTGTCTTGAAAATTTTTAGGATGGGATTTGTGCTTGGGATTGGGACGTGAAAATTGTGAACACTCTTAAATAAATATATTGAACTTTAAGATCTATTGAATTTTAAGTTAAATTTGGTGCAGTATGGCAATTCCCTGTCACTTGAATTTTCTTCTTGTGTTTGGGACATTTATTTCTTAGAGTAATAGAAAGTGTACTCATTACTCTATATACTACTTCCATTCCTATTTATAAGACTTAGTTGGCTTTTTTGAAAAATCTTAAAAAAATTTTAAAAAAGTTAATTACATTACTTCAAGACATTAAAATTTATTGGAGAGTACTTTTTTTCTACATATTTCATTCCATTAACTTTGTCAATGCTTTGGCATAACAATAATTTAACTCGTACAATACACTTAGAGTTGGGAATTAGGGTTGGGCCAGGGCCTTAACAGGATTTGCCCTACAGGGCAGTAAGCATTTTAAACAATTTTTTAACATTTTTTAAAGAAACAAAATTTGTAAATTAGAACAATTAAAATTCTAATTTAACACAAATTATGTTAAAATAAAGTTTGAATTTTACATAGTATATAAGTATGCAACAAACAAACGACATAATTTTAGGTACACTATTGTCACGTGTCAATAAAGTCTAAATTTTACGTAATATACAAATATGCAGTGTGAATGCGTGATGTGTGTATAATGTCCCGTGTCTTGTGTGTGAGAGTGTATACTTGTGTGGTCAGTGGGGTGTGTGTGTTCATTGGGTAATGGTCTAATGAGTTGGAGTTTTGGCCTAAAATAAATTATATAGTATGTGATATACACAAGATAAAAAAATTAAAAGAGCCGGCCCGTGACCCTACAGGGTTGGCCCTTCTAAGCCCGAGGCCCTACAAAGCTAGCCATTCTAGGCCCAATTCCATTTTTAGTCTCCAAAATATAAGCTTGACCCTTGACTTAATAGGGCTTAAAAGGGTTGGCCCGACAAGCTCGGCTCGTTTTCCTGGCTCTAAATACACCATATGCTAAAAAACAAATAACAACTCAATCTTCACTCTTCCAAAAGCTCCTTTTAAGTTGTTAATATCTTGGGAAAATTAAAATAAAGGATCTAGAAAAAATTAAATTTATTATAAAGGACTATAAAAGTTGTAATTACTTAGAAGTACCAATCATCATAATATCAATTTTAAATCACTAAATTTCCCCAAACTAAACCTCATATATCATCTCTTGTATTTATAGTAAAAAAACTTAACTAAAATTAAAACAAAAACTGCCCATGATTTTTTTATTTTTAATATATTATTTTTTTCAACAACAGTTAAATTCATATTTTTAAAATTTTTCTTTTTCACCAATTTATATCATCAAGTTGCCCCCATTTATATTATCAATATTAATATCAGTTAAAATATTTTGATAAAAATAAAAATAAAATAATATTTTCAGGATATAAATTACTTAGACTTGTTTTAATAAATTTTAATAACACTAAATGAATTTTTTAACCCACATAAATTTCTTCTAAAAAACAAATCATCCGAATTTTCTTAGTTTAATATATATATGATAAATTATGAAAGACCTTGGCTTTTACTAAAACTATATAATTCTATTCTTAATTAATTTTTTTTATTTTTTTAAAATTATAATTATAATTGGAATTTCTGTTTAATGTAGCCAGACTTGAGATTTTGTATTATTTGTAAAATAAAAATGTAGGAAAGATTTTGAGATTATTTAGGGGTATCTAATTACTTTTAATTTTATATTTTACTATTTGGGCCCTCGCAATAATTACAATATTTATGGTCATTTTTCACAAATATCTTTTCTTTTAGGTCCTTCATCCTAATTTTCCCTGACATCTTCCGTTATCATCCTTGGTCTATGCAAGGTGGTCTTGTTACGTAATTAATTAGTAATTAATATTTACCTAACATAACCGACTTCAAAACTCCTAAGTTTGTTCAGATTGATTTCTTTCTTTCTTTCTTTGTTTCTTTCTTATTACAAGTTTGTTTAGATTTCTAATTCCACGTCTTATGTCCTTGTTTGCTTATGACGTCTATGACTTGTTAATCTCATCATCAATGTCTATATTAATTACAAAATTCGTCACATTATAATTATAAATGCTATTATTAAATTATCGATATGAGAAACCTGATGCTAGACATATGTTTAATTTAAGGTCTAAGGACGACATAATATAAGGATTGAGATCAAGGAATCCAAACACCAACTCCTCCCACCCCCC
>JBAGKO010000015.1:23167972-23180938 GCA_037177275.1 Acacia concinna
TTCAGGGAGGGGGTCGTGTTGAAGGGAAACCACCTCCCCCTTAATTGTTGAGGATGTGGTTGCCACTATCACCATTACCCCAAAAGGCTAGGATGTTAGATAGCACATCCGGAACCCCTTTGGGGTAGTGGTATCTCCCTATGACGACCCTAATTAATGCAGACGTTAAATGTGCTTTTTTTCATAATAGAAATATGAACAAGTGTTTACTTTGCCCCCTATGACAACCCTAATTAATGTAGACGTTAAATGTGTTTTTTTCATCAAAGAAATATCTGATTAATTATCCAACAATTACGACATAAACAGGTCACAAAAACATATCATCCAGCAATACCACGTACACATCATCCACCAATACCACATACAGATCATCCAGCAATACCACAAAATACCATACACAGATCATCCAACAATTACCACATAAGCATATCCAACAATTATTACAAAAATAGATGTCCAGCTAATTTACATAAACATACATAAAGTATTAGCTAATGGAAGTGTTACTATTCATTACTACCTACATGAACAGAAAAGGCATGTTAAGAGGTATACCATAAACTTTACTCATCGTCCTTCATTAGTCCAAGAAGTTATCTAGCCAGAAGGTCCCTAATTGTATCAATGTCATCAGCTAAGAACCCTTCGTCATTGCTGAAAATCTACAAAATGAAAAGTAATTATAATACATCGATGAAAACATTAAATGAAGAAAGCAACAACTAACATAGTAAAAATACTATCAGTTGAAGATGAAAAAGTTGTTATCTCTTCAAAATTTTCTGTTCGTCCACTCTGAATGATATGATACATATAACTTATGACATAATATCCACAATAACTTGGCCCGGTTGTTGAGGGCACTATATAAATTAAAAGAAAATTATTGAAATTAATAAATATGTAGCCAAAATGACTGTTAGTGAACGAACTTAAAATCCAATTTCTTACTGTTGGATAAACCCAAGAAGTATTAGAAGTTTTCCCTTTTCGTGCGCCCCCCATGACATGATATGTCTTCAACGCCCTATAAATTAGAAATCAACATGAATTTAAACAATTTTTTAAGTCAAGAATTATGAACAAACAATGAAACTTACATGTTAATTACAGTTTTTAACTCCGATGATGGCTTTTTTTTCATAGGATCAAACCAATATACGATGTTGATGACAGGGGAAATAACACACAAACTCCAATGAAATCTAAAAGAGCATAGAGATTAAAGTGAAGTTAGATAAAACGATAATCCTTAACAAACGAAAAATGTTTTAAATAGACCATATTTGAATACTTGCCCTTCAACAATCGGAGCAAAATAGTAAGGCAACTTGGTCTCTCCAATTGTGAAGCATGCGTAGCTCATCCTAAAGTCCAGCGTATTACGATTTTCTCTTGTTGTGTGGTCTGGACATAAGAACCCATATAAACCGTCTGTGCCCAACATGCCGCACAAGTTCTACAAGTACCTATTACATGAGTAATTGTAGTTAAAAAAACCTAAATAACAATGCAATGAATTGAAGTTACTATTAAGAAAAGAAACACTTACATGATGCCGAGCTTTAGCCATGATACGTCAAGCTCTTTCAAATTTAGGAACTCCCTGATGTTCTTTCTATCAAGTCTGAAGCTATAGGATGTCCTAGAACCCATAATCCTCGTAGGCATCTCTAAGTCAATCTTTGTAATTTTTTTACAAGCCAACACAATATTGCCAAGAACGCAAACCTCTCACCTTGTTCGCCCTACAAAATATGAAATACATGTTATATTTAGGATGCCCAAGAAAATTCAAACAAAAGTAAGTCATCACCTACCATTAGAGGTGTCGTATCCGTAGCAATAAGATTTTCCGGCCAAAGGATAAAATATCATTTTTCCTGACAAAGTGTGACAACCTCTGACTCAGAGCAAAGGACGAGTATGCCTTCCTCCCCCTCTCGAACACAAGTCACAGTGACCTTACGAAACTCATTCAGAATCTGCATATGATGGTGGGTCGTAGCTAGCTTGTGTCTATAGGAGAGCATCAGCAACAACTCGTAACTCTGGGAGATCTAAATACAAAGTGCAAGGATCTCTATCGAGTGGGCTAGGATTAGAGTTGCCAATTTGTACCTCTAGAGGATTATAGCTGCCTTTAGTGCTTGAAGGGAAGGCTGGTCAAACACGTTGGTCAATCTGTTGTGGTCCTAAGAGCAGCCTATAGGACACATTAACACACATGGGTTCAAGACTTCAAGTCAATTGCCAATCACTCTCTCATCGCTTGTAATGAACCAGCCTCATATATTAAGGTGGGCTTGGATTATGAGAAGAGTATTATTGGGCCGAGAACTTTTGGCTTAGGGTAGGAAAAAGTAACGAAAATATATAGCAGAGAAGACTAAAAAGGATGTGGAATGAGTTTGGTTTTTCTCCCTATATAGATTTTCTTCCCTTCTTTGGACCTTCTTATGTCACCTTCTATTCCTCTTTTCTAATGTATTTCCGTTTGTACTACCACTTCGCTATGATTTCCTTGTACCTATGAGCTCTATGACTGCATAATTTATTTTTTTTTGAATTTAAGACATATTCAATTAGTTAACTGCTCTTCTTAAATTTGGGTGATGATTGAAAGTATTATATCTTGAAACGGATGGGAGTATATTATGCAGGTGGATCAAAGAAAATTAAACCTTTAATGATAAATGTGTAATAATCTCAATGACAATTGTTTTAATGATGGTGTTGGCTGCTTTACACACACACACCAAATCTTTTTTTTTTAGCGATGTAATGTTCTAAAATTGATAGGGAAGACAATGATATATAATATACTCAAATGTAGATTCAAATAAGCAATATTATGCAGTCATAGAGCTCATAGGTACAAGGAAATCATAGGGAAGTTGCAATACAAACAGAAATACATCAGAAAAGAGGAATAGAAGGTGACAGAAGAAGGTCCAAAGAAGGGAAGAAAATCTATAGAGGGAGAAAAACCGAACTCATCCCACATCCTTTCTAGTCTTCTCTGCTATATATTGTTTTACTTTTGCCTACCCTAAGCCCAAAGTTCTCGGCCCAATAATACTCTCTTCATAATCCAAGCCCACCTTAATATATGAGGCTGGTTCATTACAAGAGATAAGAGAGAGAGTGGTTGGCAGTTGACTTGAAGTCTTGAACCCATTCCTTTAATAGATGGAGGCCTCCTTCAGCTGAATGGGTGAGACTAGATGTGGATGGCTCCATTCTTCAAAATGGCCAAACCACTTGTGGTGGTGTATTGAGAAATCAAGAAGGTACTTGGATGTTGGGCTTTATTAAAAAGTTTGGGCACACCCCTCCTACTACAGCTGAGATTATGGGTATCTATGAAGGGTTGCACCTCAGTTGGATACAAGGTTTTCGCAAGATCAATGTATTCAGTGACTCTTCTGAAGCCTTGCATCTCATCAACAAGGACCTTTTGTCAAGCTCACCCTCTAAGGGATCTCATTCGACAAATATGTAATCTACTTATGCCAGACTGGATGGTGACCTTCGACCTTATGTCTAGGAACGCCAACCGATGCGCCGATGCGCTTGCTCGAAGTGGACATCATATGGATACATAAGTTATGGTCATGGATGCCCCACCACCGGAGTATAGTACTATACTCCTTAAAGATATTGGTCAAATGTCTATCTAATTTCTTCTGTATATTGTTCGCCATTTGTATTAAAAAAAAAAAAAAAAGTACATTATGCCACATAATAAACTATTAAACTCTCGTCTCGATCTCTCTCAAGTCTCTCAACCTCGTGGTCTATGCTCACTGCACGCGAAATGGGCGAATGGCAACGTCTCGTCGGCACCACCACCTCCGGTGACTGACACTTTGGTCGGAGCTCATCCCGTCCTGACGTCCTCCCTTGCGTCTGTGCCCCTGCCTTCATTTCGTTCTTCTTCATATCTCGGGAGTTGCAGGATTGGATCTGTGGAGCCTCTCTTCTCCAGTCTCCATTGGCCTCTCGCAAGTCGCAGCCGTTAGCCGAGTTTGTTCTGCTTCACGACTTGTGAGTTCATGTTGGTTCTTTTGTTAGAGTCAAATTTTAGACTCCATCAATGTTTTTATGAGTCCTAGATGAAGTGATTCAAGTGAAGTGTTTGAACTTTAGATTCAGTTTCTTTTTTTTCCCCGCTTGAATGTGTTTCTGTTTCCTCCGGTGAAGAATGTGAGTTCGACTTGGTTGTTAGGTTTCCCCCTCGTTTTCATGTGCTCGTTGTGAGTTTCTGATCAGCTGATGTCGTTGATTTATGTTGACTTTTATTTGGTGTTGTAATTTCCTTTTGAATTGGTTTTGTTTTTTTTTTAATGGCCCCTTATAGTGTTTGATGAAATGGTTCGGATGTTCAGGTAAGACCAGATTTATCGGTTGATGGAGTTAACTTTAGGGATAGAAGATGCAGCTGATTGGGTTTACAGAGGCGAAGGAGCTGAAAATATTGTTCTAGCCTACACTGGGTTTTCACCTGCTTTTGTGCGTTTCAACCTTCATTATCTCTTTTTTCCCCTTTAATGTCACACTGAATTTGAATCAACAATGTTATGGAGATATTCCTTTTTATTTTTTGAATTGTTAATAATTGATTAAGTGAATTATTTGAAAAGATTATTGCCTTTTCTGGAATGTGGGAAATGAGAAATTATCATGAGGCATTGAACGTTCTTAATATGCTTGTGCCCTGCACTTATTATCTTTAGTAATTTCTTTTTTCTCTCTTGGGCTTGTCTGGGTTGTCTATGTAGATTGGGAAAGTAATGCGCATACGTAAGGCTCCAAAGAGTGGTTCACAGTTGGTAAATAGGCCTGCGGCTTTGACTGAACATGAACGTCTCCTGTGGAAAGATATAGATGAGCTTATATTATCTTCAAACAAAGAAGCCGTTGGGAAGCTTTTTGTTCAGCATGTTATGAAGCCATTGTTAGGGGCCCAATACGTTGATGCTGGGGTATGGTTACGTTATTCACTTCTTGATTTGTTATCGCAATAACTTTCTTCTTACTTAAAGCATATAAACTCAAATTCCAATAAATAAGCTGTGTAGATGCTTTTTCATTTTGATTAAGCTGAATTGTGACTTGTGAGAAGCGTGCATACTATCTACCTTATGGAACAATCTAATTATGGTCTTTGTCTCTCGTTTTACTAGTTAAAAAATGGATTTTGCAAAAACAAACTGTTCAGGAATCCAAAAAAAAGAACCCCGCTCAAGTTTTAGGGACGGTGCAATTACTTGGATGTTTGTGGAAGTTGGTGCATCTGATCTCTGACCTGTACTTCATTGATCCTTTTTTTAGATGAATGTTGTAGTGTCCAGAGAATTCCTTGAATCTGTTGAGAAGAATTTTATTTGTCAGCGTCCAGCTTTCCGAGTTGATACTGCTCAAATCGACATCTATTCTGATTCTGTGCTTCTCATGACTGATCATTCACTCTTACCTCATGGTACTGAGATGTGTTCTTCAACTTGATTACTCTGGTTTCATTTTTGTTTGTTTCTTGCAAACTAAGTATGTTAGGCATTAGCATGTTCATGTCTTGTTGAGATCCTGGTTTTTGAGGTTTACCCAAAATGGGGCTTTCAATAGTGATTCCCAAACATCTCAAGTTCATTGTAGAGAGGACTAGAGCTTGATATAAATATTTATTGCTTTAATATTTGTGCTTCCATTTTAGAAATAGTTGGTATTATTCCTTGCGTATGTAATCTGTGACATATGCTGTGGAATCACCTGTCTAAGGAGCTGGCAAGTTGGAGAACCTTCGCCTTTTAGGTAGTGCATGCTTGGATCCTCCCAAGTAGCTGGTCGAAAAATTAGTTGAAATGCCAATCATATTGTCGTAAGTTATACACAAATTCTAGGTAGGTGAAACTTACTTTGGGATGGAAATCAAACATGAACAAAGTATTTTTTCCCCCTTGGGGGGGATGGGGTGGACTTTCATTTTAGACACCATCGTTGGTAGTGTGAATTTTGTAACAAGCCTGTGTTTTAAGTTTTCAAAGTTCAAACCCTACATAGAATTGCTAAACTTTAAAATGTTCTTGGGTAAATGGTTTCTTTCTCATTTCAGGTAGCCCAGAAGCTAGGCTTTGCATTTCTGTTGAAATAAAGGTATTTTCTCCTTTATGTCATGCAATATTATACTTTGATAACATGTGCATCCTTTTTCCCTCTATAACCTATGCTCTATATTGATGATCTCACCTGTTCTTCTCTTCTACCTCTCGCATGGCTGTATAACTATAACTACTGTTCTAAGAAAGCAGCCCAAATGTGGATTCCTTCCTCTTTCAAGATTCATATCAGATGAAACAGCTGTCAAAAAGAGTGTAAGTCGATTCAAAATGCACCAAGCCCTGAAATTGCATCAAGAAGAGGTAAACCCCTCAACTACCTCACTCCAATAGCTGTTAATTGCGTGTCTCTCTCTATTTTGACTATTGGTATCAACTGGCTTGGGAATTAAGTCTGAGGAGATTTTACCGGTGTATTTTGTAGATATCAGAGCTTAGTCAATACGATCCTCTTGATTTGTTCTCTGGGTCCAAGGAAAGGATTCAAAAAGCTATTAAGGATCTCTTTACTACCCCTCAAAACAATTTTCGTGTGTTTCTGAATGGATCTCTCATATTTGGAGGCTTAGGAGGTGGTGCGCCAGCAACAAATTTTCAAATTGCGAAAACTTTGGAAGACACACTTAAATCCGTGATTCAAGCAGAAGATGGCCTATGCACTGAGAAGTTTTTTAACCTAGTAGCTGAGAGCGTGCACATATCAGGGGCCCTTGATCAGCTCCTGAAGATTCAGAAGCTTGATAATCTTGATATAGAGGGGGCAATCCATGCGTATTATAACATAATTTCTCAGCAGTGCATGGTATGTAGAGAATTGAGTGAACAACAGAAAAACAAATATTCCTCTTTGCATTCTACTAGCTTGGAGGAAAGCTTGAGAATTGTAAAGGACTATCTGATAGCTGCAACTGCGAAGGACTGCAGTTTAATTGTCTGTTTTAGACCAAGAAAAGAGGGGTATTCAACATCTGTATGCAATCAAGTACATGTTCAGTCAACTAAGCAAACTTATGATTTCAAGGTATGGAAACACCCTGCACGTTAGTTATTCTTACATTAATTTATGAATTTAGTATGTGTTCACAGATTTAATTTATGCATAACCAGAATAGCCACTACTGCTTGGGAAAAGGGCTTAATCCCCTGCAGATCTGAACAATTTTTCATTCCTTTCTTGATGGTCATTGCAGTGAAATCCTTTGTTGAAGATATATATATATATATATATATATATATATCATAACATGCATTCCATGATATCCTAATTTCAGTGCTTTTGGTCTGATTTATCATTCATTTTTTAACTTTGGCTGGGCAGAATGTCATTACCTCACTTCACTGAGTTAAAGATGTAGTTGCTTGAAACATTGATTATCTTACTTCAGTTTCCACTTGATCTGTTATAGGTATCTTTTATTGACCTGGATTTGAAGCCTTTGAATAAAATGGAATATTATTACAAATTAGATAAGAAGATTGTGAGCTCCTACAGACAAATGACTGAAATGAATCAAGGAAGAGATGAAGCCCCAAATTTTGCAGGCATGTGAAACTCCAAATTGAGGACTCTTATGGATGGCACCTGATGAAATTGTATTGATAGGTAATAGTTGCTTGATTCTGTAACGAAAAAACTAAAACATACAGGTCTGACAATGCAAACTGCATGATTTTGTTCAGCATCCCCCAGTTTTCTAATGTTGGGTCTGATTTCCCTTGCCTATCTGTATAATAACAACTGGAATGATATGGTGAAAAATATTCCAGCTGTTGGTGAGAATGATATCTCATCTTCTTTAGCACTATTCTGTCCCAAGCGTACAAGGCATATTTATTGATAAAGCTGGAATTAAGTTTTGGATTAATGGGCAAAAATACGCTTAAACTACCAACTGCCTTTAGGCCGTGTAGTATGATTAGTGTCCTATGTGGCACTCAATTTGGGTTTAATCCCGGTCGCATGTTATAAAAGAAAATAGCTAAAATTTTTATTAATAGTGTACCTGCTACTATAAACATTTTTTTTAAAAGCAAAAGTCACTATAAATGGTTGAAAATAGGGCAAAAGTGACATTACCAAACTGTTATTATAACTTTTAGTGGGATCCACACTATTAAAAAAAATACTTAATTTTTTTTTAATTTCCTCTACTACCCTTCTCTTTGTCTTCCCTCCCTCTCAAATCCTCCCCTCTTTCATTCAAATACGAAATTCTTCTTAGATTCCAGTGCCAACTTGGCAACATCAAGGGCGTGGTGGAAAGAAGGCTTCAGCCTCTTGGGACAGATCGGGAGGCGGTGAGCTCGACGGTATCGCTTGCCCCATATTGAACTTTCAAGCAAGGTTTTTGATTTATTGAAAGCGTTGTTTCTGTTATGGATGTTCAATCTAAGAGAGTAATTAGGGCTTGCTAAGGACAAGAGCCAAAGAAGGTGATGGAAGATGATTGGGAACAATAGATTGGCATGCGGTGTAGACTTGTTGTCGATGATGAAGCAAAGGTTCTGAGGGAGTTGTTTTTCCCTTTTGTGTTTTTTTCATATCTATTGAAGCTGATCATTATGCAATGAATGTTTTTGTAGTTGTATTGTGACTAGAATGTCTTAGTTTTTGTTTTTTCTTTTACTATATCGAGTTGCCTTCATCAAACAGCTTGTTGTGATTGAACGGAGGTGGCCATGGTTTCTGGTATTTTCATCTAACAGAGAGGGCTTATGAATCTGGACCTTATCGCCGTATGACTATATGTCTAGAAAAATCCAAGTTTGCTTAAAATGATGTTATATGTAGGGCTGCTTTTCAGTGTAGATATATCAAGGTTAAAGGGCAAGTCGAAGTCTGAACCTTATTGTTGTTGATGAAGAATGGGAGAAGATGAATGGGAGATTCTAGTTAGGCCTTTTTCGTTTCTTCATGTTAGGGGTATTTTTTGTGTTAGATATTTTAGTACTCTCACACTACTGTAGATGGATATTCGTTAATTTTAACCATTGTGTCATTGTTGCCCTATTTTTGAAACTTCAAGGTTATTTTTTCACTAAAAAAAAGTTTATAGTGGCAAGTGAACTTTTAAAAAAAGTTTAGGGAAACTTGCTTATTGGTCTCAAAGAAGAAAATTTATAATCAAACGGTCTCGTAAAATTGCGGGACTTTTTTGCAATTAATTCCAGATGCGAAATTACCTAAATGCCCTTAATAAAAAATTATTTCCCTCTCTCATTGTGCGCCGTCAGTCTGTCTCACGTAGACAGTATGACGCTGTCAAACTGTCTTTGCCTCTACTCTCTCTGAAGTTATAGTTGTCAATAGCGCATATTGAATTGTCAATGGAAAGTGCATCTAATTCTCTTTCTCTCTCACTCACTTGTGTTTCTATTGACAACTTAATATGCACTATTGACAACTCAATGTTATAGTTGTGAGTTATAGTTGTCAATGGTAACATATTAAGTTGTCAATGGAAACACACTAAGTTGTCAATGACTCACATTAAGTTGTCATAGGCAATAAGTTGTCAAAGACAATGAGTTATAGTTGTTAATAGTAGCACATTGAGTTGTCAATGGAAATACACTGAGTTGTTAATGGCACACATTGAGTTGTCAATAGAAACACACATATTTCTAATGGCACTTGCAAGAAAAAAAAAAGAAAAAGAAAGAGAATGAGATGTACTTTCTATTAACAACTCAATGTGTGTCACTGACAACTATAACTTCATAGAGAGAGAGGGAGAGGGAGAGAGATGTCTGACTAATTGACTGACTAACGGTGCATAGTGAAAGAGAAATACTTTTTTTATTAAGGGTATTTGGGTAATTTCACATATGGAATTAATTGCAAAAAAGTCCCACGTGAGTTTTTTTTGCAATTACGTAATTTCACGGGGCCGTTTGATCATAAATTCCCTTCATTGGGACCAATACGCAATTTCCCCAAAAGTTTACAAGTATATTTGCTCTTTAGCCCTTTATTTTATTGGTGGTGATGTTTAAATATGAAATTTTAATTTGTTGCATTTCCTTATATTTTAAGGTCTTTATTAAATAAAATAGGGTGGAGGTGCAAATATAAGAATTGAGTATTACATTGTAAGCACCCAATAGAATTACTTTTTGTTAGGTGAAAAAATAACGATAATCATTTAAAATTAGAACAAACTTCGCAACTCCATTAATTGGACTTAACATCTATTAAGTGGGGTTATTTGATGCTTAAGTGGAAAGTTTGACCTGCATTTTCCTCACCTTCCATCCATAATCTTACCCTCTCTCTTCCATCATACTCCTCCATCTCATAGGGTTCACTTTTCCTACTTAGCCTGTTGGCTGAGTAGGGAGAGAGATCAGATTTGGATGGTCTAGATTTTATGTTTTTGAGTCATAGTTTTTTATCTGAAAAAATTATATTTTGATAAAATGCTAGTTAATAGATTATCTTTGTTTTAAATTATCTAGTCAGTGAAATAATTTTTTTTAAAAGAATAAAAAGTAAAAATAAAATAAATTTGGACCGTCCTGAATGGTCCAAATATGATCTCTCTCCCTACTCAGCCAACAAGCTGAGTAGGGAAAGTGAACCCCCATCTCATGACATCCTCTCTCTCTCTCTCTCTCTCTCTCTCTCTCTCCACTCCTCTCTTTACCAATCATGCTCCTCCATCCCCTTGGCCTCCTCAATCTCTCAAACCCTCTCGCCTTTGCATCTTCTTACTCCTCCGACCTGCTTTGTTTACCACAACCTCCTCACTCTTCTCCCCCTCATTTTTTCTTGGTAAAAATACTATTTTTACCCTGGAAGTTTTGCTTTAGGAGCACTAAGCACTCAAATTTTTTTTTGGACCATTTTTACCCCGAAGTTTATAAAATGGAGCATATTTAACCTGCCATCCTTTAAAGATAAGTTTGACTGTTAACTTATCCTATGTGGCATGCCACCTCCTTGTCCACATCACACCTTATCATCTGTATTTTTTTCATTCTTCAGCCTTAAATGAATTTGGCAAAAAAACCCAAACCGCGACTGACTATATATTAATGAATTGAATCACATGAAAAGCAAACCCAGCGGCCATGAAACCTCCATTAACGGACAAAGGGTTTCACTCAAGGAAGCAATTGGCGCAAGTATTTCTTGAAGCCAATTAGTCTATAGGGCACCAAATAATTCCAATCTTACTACCTCTATGCCTATTCCTACCTTTGCAAACCCTTTTTTGATTGAAATGGCTATAGTAGCAAAAAGATCGATGACCAGAAGAATGCCCGAACTGTTCGGCAATCGATTGGGTGTGGTTCTCATCATCTGAATCATTCTGGCCACTATCTTCTAGCATCTCATTAGTTCTCCTAAAAGTGCTCAAGAATGAGGGCGTGTTGCAGAACAAGTTCTATACGCAGCCTTCGAGGTGCTTCGTGAGAGGGACTTATATGTTTGACATATTCGACATGACGTCGCTGGGGGAGGTGCCGAAGACACTGATGATGGAGTTGCTGAAGAGTATGAACAAGACGCTAGGGATAAAAACAATGAGCTCGATGTGCATGACCGCGTAAGGGCCTCCTTGTCCACACCCATTGCCTCAGACAAAATCTCCAACAACTTACATGCTAACCCCATTAGCTTCTCTCTGTACTGTTTTGTCACCTTCCTCCAGGATTCTGGCTTGTTCGACCACTTCGAGTAGTTCTGTTCTTGATTGGGTATGAGAAGTAAGTCATGATCTCTCTCCAATCCTGCACTACCTCCCCCCAACCCATAGCCACACAACCAATCAGTATATATGAAATTAAGGAATGAATGAGTGCATATATATATAGAGAGAGAAAGGGAGATGATTAATGACTTGGAGATGGCTGGAGGTGATGAAACCACCCTTCTTGCCGCCGAACATATCTAAGTGAAGCTTCTCTTCAGGGGGAAGAGTGAAGAAATCCTTGGCGAGAGTTATCATGTCGAAATGAGCTTAGTGTCGACACTGTGATCTGGAAGATGGCCCAGTCCTCACAAGCCTTAACAATCTGCTTCGAGATTTAGGCCCTGCGACTATCGCCTCGTTGATGTAGAAGAGAAGACATGAACTGTGTGATGTGGATTACAGGTGGCATGACACATGGGATATTTGACTGAGTTAACAGTCAAACTTAATTTTAGAGGACGGCAGGATAAATATGCTCCATTTTATAAACTTTTAAAGTAAAAAGGGTCCAAAAAAACCTTTCAGATGCTCAATGCTCCTAGAGTAAAACTTCTAGGATAAAAATGGTACTTTTCCCTTTTTCTTCATATCTATCGAATGCTATGTCGACGATAAGAAGAATGTTGCCACTACTTCCCTATCTTTCTTTTTTCATATCCACATGTGGCTTGTACCCACTGCCAGCAAGCAAGTACACCCATGACAGTGAACTCACATATATACACTTTAAACTTAGGAAAAAGCCATCCATGTCTTGCAATCGACATATTTGAATTCACGGAATCATAAACTTGCCTCTGCATAGAACAAAACTCGCAAATAGGAAGAACTATGGGAGCATTGTGACTAAGGCGCATCTTCATTTTCTCTTCTTTGTCTTCAACTTCTACAGGTCTGTCACCATCACCGACAGTAAGATCATCGGATCTTGAACTTTTTCATTCAGATCTTTGATTCTTCTCAACCTTCAACTTCTCTGCTTCCCTAATCAAGGCCTGAAACTATCACCTGTTTCGCTTGTCATATTGATTGCACCTAATTATAATTATGCAGTATAGTGCACAACCAATCGTTCTTCTCTCAAGGAGCTATTATTTGGCATTCCTAAGTAATTTCCTAATTACTACCTAAACTAATTAGGGGGT
>JBAGKO010000015.1:23185413-23198295 GCA_037177275.1 Acacia concinna
TGATTTTGGAAAAATTATATTGAGGTTCCGAGCAAGCGAATATACGCCAAAGAGGTCCCAAGATAGAAATTTATTACTGTCAGGTCCCAGGGTTGTTAATATAGCCCCTGGGGTTGTTAATTGGGATTTGACAGTAATAAATTTCTTAACTTAAGACCTAAAAAGAGTATATTTTTTTCATGGGACCTATTTGACGTATATTTTCTTATTTAGGACCTAAGTGTAAATTTTCCTTAAAACATATAAATTTATCATTTTTCTTTAATATATTTTGTCTAACTCATAAATTAATAGTATATAATATAATAATACAATATATATATATATATATGATATAATTAAATAACTTATTTATTTTTTTATAATTTTAGAAAAAATAAAATGTGTATAATATTTAGGGAGAATTCCAGAAAAAGACATTGGAAATAGAGAAAAGATAATTTAGTACAGCGAAATTAGAAAATCCCAAATCAGTATGTTTTGTATTTTTTGGGTAATTACGAAAATGTCACTGAATTTTTCACAACGTAAGTTTCGTAATTGACAACACGAGTATCTAAATTAACAACACCAGGTACTAGGTACTATGTATTTACACTGTGAGTTTCGTAATTTACAACATGAGTTTCATAATTCACAACACCAGGTACTACATATTTACAACTCACAGTGTAAATACATAGTACCTGGTGTTGTTAATTTAGATACTCGTGTTGTGAATTATGAAACTCGCGTTATGAAAAATTCAGTTGTATTTTTGTAATTACTCAAAAAAATACAAAATAGACTGATTTAAAATTTTTTGATTTCGCTGTACTGAATTAATATTTCCCTATTTCACTTGTCTTTTTTTAAAATTTTTCCTTATTTTAGGTGCAGGAGTATTATATTTTTTTCAGAGGGAATTATTTATTTTGTACTTATTAGTGACGTTTTGTTCTTAGCTTGCATCTCTCTCCCATTGACTAAAGGCAAAAACGGAAAAATCTCTATCTCTGTCTCAGTCTCTCCCTCTCTTCCACTTGAAGATCAAAATCAGAGGGACCAAACCAACCGTTACGAAGAATCCAAATAAATTCATAGATAAAAATTTCTGGCCATACCTTTCTTCTTATATATATTCTGATTCGTCTTTTTCTCTTTGGTTTTTGGCTGCTGAGAAAATTATCACCAAGAAAGAAGGAAACAGAGAAAAAATGAAAGCTTTCAATCCTGTAAGCTCTCTCTCTCTCTGGCTCTTCGTATGACCATACTTCTTAATTCTCTAAATTAAGAATTGATTCAACCTTTATATTTATTTATTTCTTCTAATTTTGGATGTGTTTTCAAAATTGGTAGCTTATGAAACTGAATTTTCTTGGGTTTTCGGATCCTCTCTGTTTCCCCTGTTTTTCTGTTGAGCAAAACTAGAATGAAATTCAATCTTCTTTGTGAAGTTTGATTGATGAATCATTCTTTTTCCGGCTATTCTTGCAGTTTTGTTTCAAACTTTTTTTATAAAAAATATGTTTTTATTCTTTTGGAACTTTTGGCTATGAGTTCAATATAGCCAACTTAAGAAACTGAACTTTCATGGTTTTGCTTTCGGTTTCTCTCTACTTTCCCCTGTTTGTAAGGCTGGGATTCTGGGCGAAGTTTTATTACTTAATCATTTATTTCGTTTGGCTCTTGTTATTTCATTTCATAATTCTATACAAAAAGTGTATTTTTTTTTCATTTTAGATTTGGGTTGAATCTAGCTAGTTGAAGGAACTCAGAATTTTCTCGGGTTTTCTTTGCTTTACGTTTCTCTCTGTATCCCCTGTTTATCTGGTGAGAAATTCAAAGTTCTGGGTGTTTTATTTGACTAATAATTCAATCTACCCTGGCATTTTCTTTTAGTTCTTGTGTTTTTTCTTTAATTGATTGATCATTTGATTTAATTGAATTCATTCTCAGACTTATGATTTTATTTCATGACTATGTTTTCTTTTTTTGGGAATTTTGGTTGTGTGTTCAATCTAAATAGCATAAGAAACTGAAATTTATTGGGTATTGCTTTACGTTATTCTCTGTTTTTCCTTTTTGGCTGGTGAAAAAGCCAGAAAGAAACTTGAAGTTCTGTAAAACTTTGATTTACTAATCATTCAATCCAATTTCTTAAGTTTGGTTTCTTCAATTTTGACCATATCAATTCAATACTCATCCATTTTCTCATTTTCCTTCATAATTATTTCCCTAAAATAGCCTTAATTGTTATTTTCAGGTTTTACATTATTGAGTGTTAAATTTTCAAATTGCAATTTTTGGAGAGAAATAATCTGTGTTTTTTTTTTTTGGTTTTAACCTGAGAGAGAAAATAATATGTGCTCTATACTTTTTTTTGATCGAAATATGTGCTCTATACTTTACTGTTATACCATTTCTCCTGGTTAATTTATGTTTAATTAAATTCCCATCTTGCTCTCCTTAATTGTAAAATGGCTTTATCTCCTCTAATTTTATATAAAATTTCCGTTTAGCCAATTAATGTTATGAGGCATCTCTTAAGTTCTCTAATCTTAATATTATTAGTGTCAAACCAAGCACTATTATTTTAAAAAATTAAAATTAATTCGTCCCCATTTGCGAATGTTTTGTCAATACATATATATATATATATGCTAGTAAAACTATAGAAATCCAAGAAAAATGTCTCCATAAATCAAAATATTAAATCAGTTATTTCACATTAAAATGAGTTGTCAATTTTTTTTTATCAAGCGTAGTCAACACTTTATCAATTTTAGGAACTAAATCTGATTTGAGATTTTGAATTTTTGAAAGTAATTGTATCTAGGTTAAAGAACTTTAAAAAAAAAACTCTATAAAATTCAGGGAGGAAAATAAAGTTTTGTAAGAAGTTAACAAAATATCTATAACTCACTTTTACCTGTTACATTGTATGATGTAGAGATTGACTTTCTAGAGTTATTTAATAGTCAAAACAATCAATATATGTTATGAAAATATTTTTTTAAGCATAGTAATTATAATTTTCAATCACTATTTACCATTCTAAAAAGTCATATTGAACCAACTGATTTCTCTAACTAGAAAATTGATGAAACGATATTATAAAACCAGATTGGAGCTTAATTAAAATTTCAAATTGTTAACTTATTAAATGTGTCTTCCAAATTAAATTTATAAAAAAAAATGGTATTTTAATAATGAAATATATCCATGACCATATGCCATTTTTATAATATTATCATTTAACTATAAATATTATGACAAAAATAGTACACATTATAATTGATAATTTAACATAATGAATATAAAGAACTTGATATTAGTATAATCCTATAATAATTTGCATTAAAAACATGATATGAGAATATTGTCCAAACGTTATAGTGATTATGTGCCTGAACATTTTGATGATACTATAATTTTTTTTTCAGGAAATTATGTTATCAGATCAAAAGAATAAGTCATGCTTTCGATGTTTCTTCATTGTTTGTTGTCTCATTTGTGGGGCTTTTTTCGCTGGAAACGCCTCAATTGCAAAGGAATACAAAGCAGTAAGTATTACTTTCTTTTGATTTTTATTTTGTTTTATTTCCATAAATTTACTTTAAAAGTTTTCACTTAATAGTAATCTTGTCCTAAAAATTATTTTATATTTAAGTTAACCTCGTATAACAATGTTGTCCTATAATAAACTGATGTTGAATATTAAAAAATTGGTATTGATGGTTAACTTTTTAATATAAAAAGACAACATTGTTCTATTTTAATTTTCACCTCAACAAAAACTTTTGGAACAAATTTATAACCTTAATCCTTTAATTGTTTTTTCAAAATAAAATAAGTATTTGTCTGAAAAAATAAGATCAAATAAGAAAATGTTAAGAGGCTTAAATGCCTCAAAAGTTTTCTCGCATGGACCAAGAGCACCAGAAAGTTTTTAAGGGGTAAATATGCCTCAAAAATTTATAAAATGAGGCAATTTTACCCTCTGTTAAAAAACATTATTGCTCAACATTTGTGATCAAAATAAATAGATGTGACTGTCTACGTGGTATCCACGTCACCCTTATTTTTCCACATCATAATTTTTACCTAATTGTTTTTTTAAACAAAGATTTATAAGACAAGGTCAAGATATTTTTCTTACAAGATTTCCCTAATTGTCAAATATTTTATTTTTCTTACAAGATTTATAATGTAATACAAAAGTACTGCCATCACCCTTACTTTTGGCCACTTTTTTTTCTATATAAAAAAAAAGTACGGACATTACTAATTTAGATTGCAAAAAGAAACTTAATTTCTATCTTTAATTTTTTTACCAAGTACTTCGTTTATATCGTATGCTTAGCTTTTTAACCTTCCTTTCTTGTTTCCTTAATAAAAGCTTTTTAAAATTTCTTAACCACAAAGACATTGTTTGACCTTAATCATGTAGTACTAACTTTCATATTTTAAATTATTTGTACTAATAAAATAAGGGTTGGTTGAGGTGGTAAATACTTTCATCCCTATAAGATGCAGAACATAAATTTAAATTATTGGAAGTGCACTTGTTGAAGAGGTGAAAACTATTTGAGCTTTAGCTTTATAGCAAAATTAGTCTTAAGTATAAAGTGACTTAGAAACATAATGATCAGATAAGAAAATTATTACAGATTATGCTCTTTTTATTAGAGAAATAACAAGGTCAAATACTTGCTTATTATTACTGATTCTGTGGAAAATATAACTATTTGGACATTATTGCCCCTTTCAGATATTAGCGATCAGCACAACGAAGACTATAAAATCCACTGTGTGCAAGGTTTGTCAATTTGAGGAAAATAAATAAATAAACAGTTGATAATAATTAAATAAATTATATTTTAAGTTTAATTTATAAATTATTTTTTCCCTTGTTTTCCCTCTTAAGGGTAAAAGCAGGCCGTATGGAAGTGAGGTATTACCTGAAGGAATAATTGTCAAACAATCTAACTTGGAAATGCAATCTTTATGGAACCTTAAGGAAAATAAGGTACGTTTAATTAATATTTTCTTGAATCCTAATTATAAGAATTAGTTGATTTTTTTAGAAAAATCATAAAAAAGCTAATTACATTACTTAGTCATATTATATATTGTGTTTTATTATATTATATATTATTTCATAAGTTAAACAACCCAATTTGAAGAAAAACAATAACTTTTAATGTCTTAAAGTAATGTAATTACTTTTTTTAGAATTCTCCAAAAAAAAAAATTAACTGGCTTTTATAGTTAGGACGGAAGGAGCATATTTTTAAATTTTAAACAGACAAAATTTTGCTAAATAAGAAATGTTCAAATAAGACATCAACCTAAAATATTGAATTTATTGATAGTTCATGGTTACTCTTTATTATAAACTATCAGTAGCGTGATGCCTCTCAAGCTTTATGCAGTCATGTTTTTAAAACTTTTTTTTTTAAAAGATGTTTAGTTAAATTTAGTAAATGACAAATGAGAGGCAGAAAATTAATCAATTTTAGTCATTCTCTGTTGAATTTTAGTTATTATCTGCTCAATTTTAATCATTACTGTTGAGTTTTAGTCAGAACCTCTCATTTGTCATTTATCAAATTTGAGTCATTTTTTAAAGTTTTTAATATTTATGGGGTATTTATTTGTCTTTCTCCCTTTTGTTAATTAACTCCCTGTATTTTGAATTTTTTGATTCTTTTAATATTTGTTAATGTATTTCTAAATGGTTTAACGGTCCAACTTGTTAGATAAATTATTTTTTTGATATGATTAATTTGACATCCAGTTAGCTGAAATTTGATATTAAATTAGGAAATTGTATAGGATTTGGATTTGGTGTCATGTGAACTCATATTTTTTTGGTAATATGAACTCATATACTAAGAATTAACACATTATTCTCATTTTTCTGTACCTCCTACATCTGTTATTTAATAATTACAATAACATTCATGTGGTACAATATATTTATTTCGATGTGGAAAACTATTTATTGTCACGTCAACTCCTATATTAATTGATAAATCCTCTGTATATATTTTAATGTTTTTGAAATTATTTTTTGTTAATACTTTGTGACACTTCACATGTATACTTGATGGTGTTCTCTTGTTGTTTCAGAGACATTCCAATCCTCCATTGAACTTGTTGGCCATGGCAATAGGAATTAAGCAGAAAGAAATTGTCAATAAAATAATAGAGAAGGTGATGTTATGCCAATTTAATTATGTCGTTTCACTTTAATTATCAAATTCCGATTGTTTACACATAAAAAAAAATATTTTTAAGAGGTATATAATTTATGGCTGGGATTTATCTAGGGAAAATTCCAGAAAAATAATAAGAAAATGTAAAAAAGATAATTTAGTGTGGTGAATATGAAAATCTCATATAAGTCACTTGTAAGAATTTGGAATTTTAAAAATTTTGTAAAATTACTTAAATACCTCTATATTTTAGTAACTTGAGTATCTATATTAACATTTTAAGTATTTATATTAACACCTCGAGGGGCATTTAGACAATCTGTACTCATGCTGTTAATATATATACTCAAACTGATAGAATCTAGGGGCATTTAGGTAATTTTACAAAATTTTCAAAATTCCAGATTCTTATGAAGGATGATATGAGATTTTCAAATTTAAGCATGACGAATTGTCTTTTTTATCATTTCTTTGATATTTTTCTAGGGTTTTCCCATTTATCTATTTGTAGTTGAAAGTTTAAATGGGTTCATTATAATGCTTAAAAGGTTAAGGTAGTTATTTGCATATGGTTCAAACTTTAATAAGGAATTTTTGTGTAATTTAACCTATATAATTTTATTAGAAACAAATATGTTGTTTATAACCGAATATTGTTTCTCTTAATTATTAATTTTTTTTGTTATTAATAATTGCAGTTCCCTTCAGATGAGTTTGTTGTAATGCTCTTTCACTATGATGGTATTGTGGATGGATGGAGGGAATTCTCTTGGAGTGATAATGCCATCCATGTTTCTGCAACTAATCAGACAAAATGGTGTACAATTGTATTAATTAATTAAAAAAGTAATTATTATTCTACTGAATTATGCTATTGATATTCTTCTTATAAAATATGATATTTGATGGAACAGGTGGTTTGCAAAAAGATTCTTGCATCCAGATATAGTTGCTAATTACAAGTACATATTTCTTTGGGATGAAGACCTTGGCGTAGAAAAATTTGACCCACAAAGGTAAAAATTTTAATAATTAATAATAATAACAATAATTATATTCTTCTATTATTTCTTTTCTCAAATGTAAAACATTATCCCACACAATCCCCTATCATTTGCTCATAATAGGGGTTTCATCAATCAGTTATTTTTCGTTACAAATTATTAAATAAGAAATTTTTGGAAAATCAATGACACTTTTTGTTTACAAATAATTAACTTATCTAAATTCTTTAATGTATATAATAAATTAATAATCAAACTCTTATATTTAGGAAATAAAGAGGTAATTAATAGTGAATATGATTTATATATATTTGGTAGGTACATATCTATTGTGGAAGAAGAGGGACTTGAGATCTCACAGCCTGCTCTTGATCGCCGACAATCCACTTTGAATCATCATCTCACAGCTCGTAGAATAGGATCAAGAGTTCACAGGTATATATATATATATGTATATATATGTGTGTGTGTATTTTTGCCTATATATATATATATAGATATATATATTTCATTACTTTTATATTGATTTAGAATTTTAAAATTTAAATGGCATTTATATATCATTCTCTCAATAAAAAAAATCTATACGAACAAACAATTTCTTCTGCAATATTCTCTCTCTCTCTTTTTTCCAAAAAAAATCAAATATATGATTAAGCCAATAATTTTTTTTGTAATTTTAATTTAATCAATTAATATTAGGCCTAAGCATAATGTGGAGTTTGAAAAATGAGATCCATGTTATTCACAAAGTGTTTCCTCCTATTTTAAATATAATACCTTAATTCATTATATATTTTTATTACGCAGATACTGAGGTTTTCATTTTAAAATGTGTTTGGTATGAGACATTTTGAGGGGAGGGGAGAAAAATATTTATGAGTTGGATTTAATAAAATTAAAGAAGTAGGGTTATAAATTTTTAAGAAAGAGAAGATGTCATGTTAAAGAGTATAAAATGTTAATTAAAAACATTTAATCCCACTTCTCTCTCTTTAAAAATCCAATTCAAAAAAAAAAAATCACTCTGTTCACTTTTCTTCCCCTCCACTCATATCAAACGAGTTGTATAATAGTTCCAATGTAAACTACGATTAAAAATGAAATTTGAGGGAAAAAGAATAACACGTTTGTGTTTCTGAAATCTAGATTGGAATATGTGACAAAAAATATAGGCCCAAACCTGGCCCAGTATGAAACCCAAATTCTACCTGTTTTATTTTTTTTTCTGGACAAAAATTCTAAATGGTTTTAATCTTATTATATATGCAGAATGTACCATAAATTAACAGAAAATGCAAGATGCGACCACCCTAACGCGAATCCTTCTTGCATCGGGTAAGTACATGCACTCTTTCCTTATCACTAGTTCGTAACTAGAGTCGGGAATTAGGGCTAGCCCGTTAAAATTTCACTTAAAAAAAATAACTATTAAATTAAAAAGTTTGCTTCATTTTTTTTTTGCCACTTGCCACATATTTATAAAATGGGCTAAGTTACAAATTTTCCTCAAATGTATTTGCAAAGGAATAAAATTATTATTACCTTAGAAAGTTGTTTTTTTAATATTAATATCACCCCAAAAATTTTAAAACACAACAATGTCATCATAATGTTAAGATGATGCTGCATCTGAAAATTTTGAGGAGAACATTGCTCATGAGTATTTTAGAGACAAATTTACACTAACCCTCATAAAATTTACATAATATTACAATATTTGTGAGCAATAAATATACTATTTATTCCAAGTTTTATTTGGAATACTCTGATTGATATATAGGTGGGTGGAGATGATGGCCCCAGTGTTCTCTAGGAAATCTTGGCCTTGTGTATGGCATATGATCCAGGTATCGGTATGAGATAGAACCTAAAATTTAATATTTTAGTTAATATATTAAATATTAAAAATAAATAAATAAATCTATAAAGTTGCTGGTTTAAACGGATCATATCCTCTCTAACAGATGATACTTCTTTTATTTCTAAGCAAACATTCTTGTTTTATCCAAGTGGATAAAAAATATTAAAGCATTATTTAGAAGAGAAAGTTTCAACTGTTTTCTTTATTATAAACTGTAGTTTTCATTAGCCCTTTTGATACCAAATATTTTTTTTTTTAAAAAAAGCTAATTGAACCATATTTGTGCTTACAGAATGACCTAATTCATGCTTGGGGCTTAGACAGGAGGCTTGGTTATTGCGCACAGGTAACTGGGCTTGCAAAGAAGTTTCATTTTACATCATTTCTTGCCTATGTGTTTTGGACTACTTTCAAATAAACCTAACAAAATTTCGTTTTTCTGACAAAAATACCAACATTTTTAAGCCTAAAATTAGGTTTATTAACTTTCAAACTCATGAAATATTCCCTCAGAATGTAAATGTTAGAGATAATTAAAAGTTTGTTTTGGTTCTAAATGTAGGATGTCAATTCATTTTATCTTCCAAATTTATAAGTTTTTCCTCATATTAACTATAGTTATTGCATATATTTGAAAAAGTTTCTATCAAAGAAGTAATTTCTAATGCCAATGATTTAATGAAGTATTTTAGAAAAACTAACACGATCTGTTTTTTTACAAATAATTAATTAAACTAATTTTCTTTATATATGTAAATTAATTATTTGGCTCATATATTTAAGACCAGAAGTATATCCTTCTATTTAATTTCTTCATATTAGATGAGCCAATTCACTTGCCACTTGCATATATGATTTCTGAATATTGGGGATCTTTGATATGTACTTCATAGTTTATTGTGAAACTACAATAACTTTTCCTCTGCATTAAGATAGATTATGTGTAAATTCTTACAGAGATACAAGAATTTAAGATACAATTGTTTTTTCCCCAAAAAATGACAATACTATTTAGCAGTATGTTAGTTGAAATGAAGTTTGAGAAATAAGTTGTACTACAATTACTTGTAAATTATGACACATTAGAAAGAATTACTTGCTTCCTTTTTTGAACAACACAATTTCAAAGGTCTCATTTTGCAGAGTTTCCAGAAAATTATATCAAGACTATCCATGGATCTTCACTTAGTACTTTAACCTCTTATCTCAACAATGTTTCAGGGTGATAGCTCAAGAAACGTGGGTATAGTTGATGCTGAATACATAGTTCATTATGGCCTTCCAACTCTTGGTGGCTCAAAAACCAATCAGGTAAAGTGATTTCAGTTTCTGCAATCAGCATCAGAGAAAGATAACAATCATATAAATATCTGACAGTAACTCAAATACCTGATACAATGTTCAATGTATGAGGATGTTATGGTTTAAGCACAGTTTCCCAATGATCCAGACTAATTTCACTACCTAAATATTTGTTGAATACTTGAATCCAATCTTGGTCTTAGTAAGAAGAAAATATTGATACATTTTATGATCCCTGCAGTTTGGAATCATTAGTACATTTACAGAGAGTACTAAGGTATAATTATTATGTAAGAGAGAGCTCGATTATGTCAATAATGAGTGAGTTGTCTCGGACTAGGCTAAGTAATGTCCATATATGACTATCTAACTGGTCTGATTTTGAGCATTGTTGGATTCAATTTGAGGTAGCTTTTCTAAAGGCGTTTAAACCTTTTTGAACATAACGTAGAAAAGGAGTATAGAAACGAACATTTACACACGTAATATACTGATAGGCTCATGTTTATTTGTGTGTTTATGATTGGTTTGATCTAATTATATTTTTCTTAATAATGATAATGAAACCTTTCTTGGGGTTGCAGGGCTCTCATAGAGATGATCCTAGAATTAAAGTAAGCTCCTAAAAATTCCACTTAATTCAAATTCTTTATAAACAACCATGTCCACGAGTGTTGTATAAATAGAACTTGTATTAAATGTGTAGGTTAGGATGGAATCATACAGGGAAATGGAGACTTTCAAGAGAAGGTGGAATGATGCTATGAAGAAGGACAAATGTTGGACAGATCCACATGCACAATTGACAAATCAAAATAGTCCATAAGCTAATCGAGGGATCGTGTTGTTGCCATCATTCTGTAACTAATTAAGCCATTTCATTGCCTTAAATAATGGTGTAAATAGGGAGGAAAAGAGGGAAAAAAATGCCCAACAAAGGTTGATCCACTCAATAAATATAAGATTCATACCTCGCAAGGGTGCGCATTTGAACCATGTTGCCGAGGTGATAACCTCAGTGGGCAATCTGTAAATATCTTTGAGCATTCTTTGAGATAGCTTGTCCTGATCTTAGTGAGCCTTTGGAATACAATTCACCTGAATTTTCTTACCCAAAAGAACAAGTGTTCATTTGACAGAAAAGATATCTTAAATGTATGTTACTTTTTCAGATTCCCAATGTAACTAACCGTTTGATAGAAATAATTTTTATCCAAAAGATCTATTACATTTTCAGCCTAGATTGACTTGAACTTTAGCTCTTGGGCATAAAAGATTCATGGTTCCATATATTGATTAAATAAAAGAAAGAAGCTTGCCTCGGAGCAGTTGATGTGAAAAAAAAACACCCATCAATATCAATCATCTAAGAAGTTGTATTATTCACACAAATCATGAATGATACAACATATTTGTCAAATTCCATAGGATTCAGAGTTATTTTGGAATAAGAAACCCTCAAGGTTACTTTCATGATTCTAGTGAAACAAGAAATATGGTTCCTTCTGGTAGCAGTAAACTTAATCCTAATATCAATATTACATGTTGGTTTCAAGCATTGCATTATTGGATCAAAGATTTCTTGGAGTTTGGATCTTTTGCTAACATGGAATTAATGATAACTGATCTGACATAATATTTATATAGTTTTCTGGGGTATTTTAGGTCTTAATTGAACACATTTACCCACATTATGCATGGTATTTAGAGTTTTATGGATTGTATGTTTATACTTTACAATTTGCTGAATTATGGGTAAAAATAGACTTATTTTATATTATTTATGTAATCATTCACTTGCCTTGGCAAATGTGTTATGTTGTTATGTTTTCAGGTAAGCGGAGAAGAACATGGAGCCCAAATTGGATCAAGGATGGAAGAACTAGAGCTAGAAGGCCCAAACACATAGAAAATGTTGATATGGAGCCTAAAGTCACGACCTGGACCTGTTAGATCGCGACCTGAGGAATTTTTAATGAAATGGTGCGTTTTGGAGTAAAATCGAGCCCAGAAGGATTTTTCCCCAGTCCAGGTCGCAGCATGGATGAACTGTAGGTCGCGACCTAAGTTCGTAATCTGCACAGACGTGATTTCAAATGAAGATTGCGATTTGGAGAAGATATATTTTCAAATTAAGATAGAAATCTCCAAAGCTAAGATTTGAATTTACATCTATATATAGGGGATTAACCGACGTTTAGAGAGGAGGCCGGATGGTCCAGATCTGTGAGATTTCACTGTACAATACCTTGAAACCCTAATTCCCAATTTCCCCCCAATTATAAACCCTAAACATACAGCCACCAAATTATACCCAATCTCTCATGGAGCTGAAGATTGAAAGTGATAGCTAGAGATCTGAAGCCATGAGAGGCTAACCCCTTAGCCTCTCAGTGATGGAAGCGAGGTTGGAGCTTACGTAATAACCAGGAGAGTAGATTTTCTATTTAGATCTTAAGTCTCTTCATCTTTATGAAATTCCCTAGATCTAGGAAGTTTTATTGAGTTT
>JBAGKO010000015.1:23198395-23233911 GCA_037177275.1 Acacia concinna
GAAGTATGATTTGGTGACATAATTGTATTATGTATGTGGCATGATACTAGTCCGTACTTTAAGTTATGTCTTATTCTGATAGATAATATGTATGAATTTTGGGTTTTCGTACATAAGTTTATGATCTTAAGAATAAAACAAGAATAAATTGTTTTATCAGAAGTGATAGAAGTTTAGAACCATTTTTCTTGAAAAACCCTAAAGGACTTTTTGGTAAAACTTAGAAATACGATAATACGATATTTATACGTTTAGTTGCAAATTACTAACGTAGGATCATAATTACATTTGGAAATGAATAGTACCATCGGAAACAAAAATTTTTAGTTTTTATATATTCCGCGTTTAGCACAACTCTAAAGGACGTTAAGTGACCTAAAGATGGTCTGTACGTAAGGTGTCACACAACCCCTAGACATTCCATAGAGGAAATGGGATAATATCTCGATGGATGGTATAGTAGGATCACCTACTCAATAGAAGGGTATAATGCCATATTGGGTGATTGTCAGCAAATTGACAGGATCAACCCATTTCTTGGCAATAGAAGTTCAGTATTTGCTAGAGAAGCTGGCGAAGCTGTACACTAGAGAGATTATCAGACTACACAGGGCTGCTAAAGAGCATAGTTTCAGATAGAAACCCCTACTTCATGTTTAGATTTTGGAAAGCCCTATGAGAGAGAGATGGGGTAGTAGTTTGAGATTCAGTACGGCTTACCATCCAAAGAAGGATGGCTAGACAGGGTGCACAGTTTAGACACTCAAAGATGTGTTATGAGCGCGTGCGCTAGAGCTGGATGGAACCTAGAGAGATGAGTCTGTATGGTTTGATAAAAGTGGATCAAACCTTTGAGCAGATTAAAGTGATAAGACAGACTCCTATTGGCTAGAGTCGGCAAGAGAGTTAAACCGATGTGAGAAAGAAAGCCATTAAAGATGGGAGTTGGACACTATGTGTCTAAGAATTTCTCCAACTACAGGAGTCTGTTGATCCACCAGGGCGAGAAAGTTGGTGTCTAAGGATGTGGGACTGTTTAAGATTCTCTCTATAGATGAGTTAATAAGGCACAAAATGGCCTTACCCCCGAATGTGAGTTAGATGTTGTTATCTTCCGTGTTTCCCAGATGAAGTGTATTAACCAGATCCCTATTATATCATCCAGTATGATGATATAGAGTTGAAAAGGGAATGTGTCTCTTGAAGGGAGACGAAAGCAGATCGTGAACAGTAAGTTAAAGCACTTAAAAGAAGAGACGATTCCACAAGTCAAGGTGATTTGGAAAAGCGTTGCATAAAGAGAGGCAGTGTAGGAAACGGAAGATAGGATAAGAAGTAGCTACCTAGAGATCTTCTCCTAAAGTAAAGTTTAAATTTTGAGGACGAAATTTATTTTAAGGGGGGAGGAATATTATATTCCAAAAATTTTTAAGATCTAGATAGAGGATTTTGGGAAGACCAAGGGTCGTACCCTGATATTTTTCAAGGTCTAGATGAGGTATTTGGGATGAATAAAGGGTCATAATCAATAGAGGAGAAAGAGATCTCCTGACTTTTGAAGTGAAGTTTGGGAAAGGACCTATGTGCAAAAAGTAAAAATTTGGCAAAGTTAAAAGCTAAATTTTGAACAGGTTCAAAAGCCCTAAAAATTCCCATAAAATCCCATAAATTATTTTAGAGTATCTAGAACATCATGGAGCAGTCATAATGATTTTTAAAGGTCATATGAAGTTTTGGTGATTTTATGAATATTTTATTAATTTTTGGCCGGACTGGGTTTTTGGCCAGAAATTAATTATAGCAAATATTTAGAGGCCTCGTTGTTCTGGACTATGATTGGGGAAAATTACTAGGATATTTTAGAGGATTTTTAAAGTTATTTGGAGGTTGAAAAGAAGTCCAGAGGAATTATGAAAAATTGTGGAATATCGGTTTATTGCCGGTATAAGGAACTTCTTCAGATAAAAATTAATTTTGGGAGTTCCAAACATTGCAAAATTCTTAAATTTTTATGGTAGCCTTATGGGCTATTTTCAGATTTTTGGATAAAGTTTGGAAATTTTTTGATGTAAAATGAATTTTCTAGAATTTTCAGATAAATTAAGGCAGTGCAGGAGAAACTGTCGTAGTATACTGAGTTGGGTGGACCCCACAGGTCCACATGCACCATGCACCTGCCCTTGCTTGAAGAAAAAGCCAAGGAGATGTCTAGAATAGGTGAGTTGGCGCAAGATGGAAGGAGGTGCATTATTTTATTATTTTTTTAAGTTCTCCATAATTACAAGATTGCCATTGGCTTGGCTTATAAATAGAGAAGAGCCCCCTCCCTTTTGGCACATAGAAGAGACACCTTGGGAAGGTTCTGGCAGTTTGAAAACATAGCCTTCTTGCTCAGAATTTTGAGGAGATTTCAGCTACACCGACTGATCAAGAAAACAAGGTATGGACTAGCCTATATAGCTTATAAATAAAGAAGAGCCCCCTCCCTTTTGGCACATAGAAGAGACACCTTGGGAAGGTTCTGGCCGTTTGAAAACATAGCCTTCTTGCTCAGAATTTTTAGGAGATTTCAGCTACACCGACTGATCAAGAAAAAAAAGGTATGGACTAGCCTATATATCCTTTCATTCTTCTCCTCTTCTCCATGGTTTCTAAGGGATTTTCTAGGGGGAAATGCTATCCATAGATTCAGGTAAGCAAGAGGAGGGAGAGTTTGGAGTTGTGAGGTATATAAGGGTTAGAAAAGGCTAGTAGTCGGTGTATAGGCTTGAATAAGGTTGAGTTCTTTCCTTGGGTGAGAGATAGGGATTTTTGGCCAAGACCCCTAGGGTGAGGTGTGATGTGATTTTCATTGGTTTGATGGTTTTAACGTGTTCAGAGCATTGTTTTACTTAATAAAAGGTTGAAAGAACACGTGTGGAATGCCGAACTGATGAAATCACCAAGGACCCCAAGAAAGGAGAGTGGTTCGGCCAAGGGGGAAAGGGCAGGAGGAGTGTTGTTTTGATGTAAGGGATGTTACAGATGAATTCAGAGGCCGAAATTGTTTAAGATAAGCCTCTGAAATCAGTTAAAAAATAAGGGTAGTTCAGAACTCGAGTTCAAGGGGGTTCTAGGCTAGTAACAGTAGCATATATGCATGCCTAATTGTTGTGTTATGTCTAGGCATTGCAGAGGAGTTATCTAGTATCCCAAGGAGCAAAGGAAAGCACTTACTTCGCATGGAGTAATCAGTAGCTAGAACTTCTAACCTTTACTCCTAAATGCTTTGCTTGTCTGCTTTGTGCTGTTGCTTGTTTTACTGTGTTGTGGTTGAGCAGGCATGTATGTGATATATGAGATATATGACTCTGTGTTTATATGCCTCGGCAATGTGATAGAGGTAGAGTCATGTGCATGCTCCTTATACACGGTGAGTGCTGAGAGAGAGGGCACTAGATGAGTAAGTACTAGCATAGTATATTGCATGACTTGCATTGTATGATGTTGTTATTGGTTAGTGTTCTGCTACTAAGGTTTCCCCAAAAACCTTACTCTTTCCACAATGCAGTTGAAGGTACTTCAGGAAGCAAAGAGAAGAGATAAATAAAGGCTATTTTATTGTGATTCTCTGTGTTATTTTTATTACTGTAATGATATGTATGTACTGGATACTTGTTTCAGGATATTGTATTTGTGCTACTGTTACAGTTGATGTAATATGGGAATGCCTTGACTTAAGCCGTTATGCTATTCGAGTGACGTTAGAATCATAGTATAAGGGAAAAATAGCATAGCAAGGTGTTATGGTCACATTGGCACTTGATTTTTGGCTAGTTTGAGCTTAAAATTGGGTTGGCCATTGGTTGAGGAAATGACTGTATATGACCACATGTCTTTGCATGCTAATAGAGGGTATTTTTAGTTGCAAATGGAGTGGTAGATCATGTCATTTGTAGTTTTCTAGCAAAAGTTATGCCTCCCAAAGTTGGGCAAAAAATCTTGGAAAATTGAAAAACTGACAAAATGAATAGTGCCAAAATGACCATATGAATAGTGCAACTTTGAGGGGCTGCACGTGTGCGATGCTAGGCTATCATGGTATGAGATAATTTTTTCCTTATAGAAGAAGGATAGAACTTTCCAATGAGCTTGAAATCACCGTGTTTTGATTTTTCTAGAATTAGTTTTGATTTTCCAAAGTTGGTCAAAATTAAGGGGCGGATGAATACTATTGCGATAAAGGCAAAAATTTTCCCCTTATTCTCCCAACTTGAATCATAACTAGTGATTCTAATAGCTCTAATATGATAAGGTAAATGTTATAAAAGGAAGGTGTGACAGTGGAACCAGGACCTTACTTGTAAGGGAAAGAGTCCTTGGTTTAGATACTATCATATATTAATGTCTATGCATTGTGGCATGTATATGGACATTCTAGAGAAGTTATCTAGCAATCCTAAGAGCAGGGAAGGGAGTTCTACAATGCTCAGGAGTAATTGGTAGCTAAAATTTCTGACTTTAACTTATATTGCTTTGCTTGTCTGCTGTGTGTATATACTTGTTTACTATGTTGTGGTTGAGCTAGCATGTTATGTTATGAGATGTATGACTCCTTGTTTATATGCCTGACTATGTGATTAAGGTCGAGTCTCATGCATGCTCCCTATACATGGTAAATGCCAAGAGAGAGGGCACTAGTTGAGTAATAGAGCATAGCATATAGCACAACTTATATTGTATTATATGTTACTGGTTATGGATTCATTATGCTACTGAGGTTTCTCAAGAAACCTTACCCTCTCCTCAATGTAGGTGAATGTTTAGGTGGAGGCAAAGGCAAGGAAAGGATATAAGCATGTTTTATTATGCCTCTTGCACTATTTTGGATTACTGTATATATACATATATGCTGGGATGTGCTAGTATTGGATTTCATGCTACAGTGTGTGACATGACATTAAAATGCCTATGTATGCACATTACATTGTCCATTACAAGCGCTTGCTGAGAGAATGAGAAATATAGCGTGGTATTGCAATTATGGTTAATTGGCATATGATTTTGGCATAGAAAGTTGTGATTTTTGTATTGATTGTATTTTCAGCAAATGATTGCATCTGACCATGAGCCTTTGCATGCTAATAGAGGATATTTTTAGCTGCAAATGGAGTAGTAGATCATGTCATTTGGAGTTTTGCATCAAAAGTTATTTCTTTCCAAAGTTAGGCCAAAAATCAAAGAAATTAGAAAAATGACCAAATGAATAGTGCTTTTTGACCATATGAACAGTACAACTTTAAGGGTTTGTGTACGCTGATTTCTATGCAATTAAGGAATGTGATTATTTTTTCCTTAAAGAGGAATAAAAGAGCTTTTTAAGAAACTTGGAACCACCTTATTCCAATTTTTCTAGAATTAATTATGATTTTTTAAATTTAGCCGAAATTAAGGGACAAGTGAATAGTAATCCCCATAAAGGAAAAGTTTTATTCCGTTTTTCCTTAACTTAAAGTCATAACTAATGATTCCAAGGACCATAATAGAGTATAGTAAAGGCTATAGAAGTGAAGTGTTACAACAATCTAGTTTGGGTGCATGTCAATCACAATTAACTTTGTCTCATTATTTGAGAACAAGCAATGGCTCAAGCGGACACTAGTTTTACTTCATCAAGATGGCAATACTCATTTTGTAATCCTTATTATCAAACTCCTAAATAGTCTATGGAAGGACTGCAGTAACCTTTTACATGGTGGCAAAGAAGTGGACCCAAGTAAGATTATAGCATAGCTTCATCTCTAGTCCTCACTAACAAGGCTAGGTTTTGAACCAAAGGACTAAGGGCTATTGGCTTGTAGCATACATAGCCCTCAACATCTAAGCTGTTGGTCTATTTTCTCTTCAAGTTGGTGTATATTATTAGAAAAAAGGAAAGTATGAAGGAACATTTTCATGATCTCGTGCATCTTATTTCAAGGTCAAGCAACTCAGGCATTAATTTGGAAGAAGATTTCTACATTGCACAGTCTTTTCCATGTCATCCTAAGATCTACGTTGCATATGATTTTAAAATGCCCGCTCTTTAATATGATTTATTCATAATAGCTTCTCATTTCTTGCAAGTAAAAGAGATAGTTCAACTTCGACAACTTCTGGGTTTAATCTTTTGCTGATACTGTCCTTTTAGATTTATATTGTTTCTTACATGCTTTTTCCACTTTTAAAATCTTAATATATTCTACTTTATTTCGTTAAACTCTTATATCTATGCAATCATGTCCTTATTTGATTGTGGAGATTTGATATAACTAATTTGATATGTTTTAATAGAAATTGATTATTACAATATATATATATATAATAAAACACAATATGATTAATTAATTATTTTTTTTTTCATAATTTCTCTAAAAAAATGCCAATTAGATCTTATAATTAAGACAGAGGTAATATAAATATCACAATATATTTACATGTAATATATACTCCCTTTGATATTAATTATAAAACCCAATTAACTTTTTTGTAGAATTCTATAATAATTACATTACTTTAAAATATTAAAATTTATTGTTTTTCTTTAAAATATTTTGTTTAACTTATAAACTAATATACAATATATTAAACATAATATATGGTATGATTAATGTGCTTTTGAGTTATTTCCCGTCAAAAATTATTTTTTAACATATCAAATCAAATAAATTTCATTTTTAAATAAATAACTTATAGTATCTTCAATTTAAATAGGGAAAAGACAAAACAGAACAATGAAATCGAAAATCTCAAATCAGTCCCTTTGTATCTTCTTTTTCTGTAATTACGAAAGTGCTATTGGATTTTTAACAACACGAATATTTTAAGTCACAATAAGAGTATCTCAATTAACAACACTAGAAGCATTTGGTACTACATTTCTACACTGTAAATTGTTTGTATTGTTGTTATTAATTAAGATACTCTTATTGTAAATTAAAATACTCGTGTTGTTAAAAATTCAGTGGCACTTTTATAATTACAGAAAAAAAAGATACAAAGTGACTGATTTAAAATTTTCATTATTCTGATTTTTCTTTTCCTGTTTTTCTTAGAATATTCCCATTTAAATATAAATCAGCTCACGCAATTTAACTTTTATCCAAATGGCTTTACAAAATCAGACCGAAATAAGTCACTTTCACAAACGGAACTAGATTCTCTCCATGGCACTTCTCTTCATGGCGCCTCCATGGCGCTTAATTTCGGGTAGCTCCTATATATTTTTTTGTGTGGTTCTTTTATGACTAGATTCTACATAAAATGAGTGACATTTTGATATATTATGGGTCAAAAACGGATTTGTTTTCAATTTTTTATGATTTTTCAAAGATAAAACTCTAAATTAAAAAAATAATCCTATATTTTTTTACAAGTAAATCTTTAAAAAATCATAAAAAATTGAAAACAATCCGTTTTTTGCCCCTAATATATCAAAATGTCACTCATTTTATATAGAATCTAGTCATAAAAAAACCACACAGAAAAATATTTAGAAGCTACCTGAAATTAGACGCCATGGAGGCGCCATGGAGAGAATCTGATTCCTTCACAAACATCAAATACCTTGAAAGGTCAATCAGTTGGACTGTTCTTCCACTCATCGGAAGCGAAATCCGTTGATGCTCTACAACCCCGCCACAGTGAATCTCTGCTCACCTGATGGTTGCGATCACGTTGAAGCTGTTGATTGTCGTTGTTCCCTTCTCAAAATTTTCATCTGCAATCTCTCTCTCTGTGTGACTTCTTCCAGGTAGGTTCTCCCTTCATAATTTTGATATAACATCATTGAGCTTAAGGTGGGACTGGACCTCTGTCGTTATGTCTGTGATGCGTAATTCTTCAACCCCACAACTGATAGCCTGAAGAAAAAGGAGCCTAATGTAAGCAGTTTTTTAGCTGGAGGAAAATAATGATTGCTTTATGACTTGGGTTTTTTATGTATATATTTTTTTTGTAAATGTGAAAATGCTTCGTCCTACTCTGGTTTGAAAGAGGGAGGCTTAATTTACTACTTTGGTATTGTTATGCACATAAGGTGTTTGACAAAATGCCTAAGAAAGAAATTAAATATAAAATCAGATTTTAAGTGAGGTTAAGATAATTTTAACCAAATTTTATTACAAAAACTTGTTAAAATGATTGAAAGGATTATAAGTTGAATATGAAACTTAAAGTTCAATGCTTCTGTAATAAAGCTACTCAGATCTTAATTTATTGTTTTGTTCTTCTATTTGATTCTATTTCACACTCCCCCTTCATTTTTTTAACAATATGCTAATGGGTTTGAACTGACTGTACATATTATAGATGTTTAAATTCTTCCTTTTGTTTTTCTACTTGATATTATATTCTGAAATTGTTTATTTGGAGGTTGAACTAATAAATTTAAAAGTGGTAACTTATACAGAGTGTTTGAATGATGTTGGCAAGAAGCTTATATGATATAAAGCTGATTTTATGTTATTTGGTTACTACATAGTACTTTTTTTTAAAAAAAAATTTAGAAATGTCTCAAAAGATAGGAGATATTAGTATACTTGATATTTATTGGTTATAATTATAGTATCACTTTATTTTGTAAATGCCCGATCTCTATATTAACTGATAGGGATGGGAAATATAGTCTTTAAACTTGATAAGCTGATTAGATAAGTCTGGGAATATTATTAAGAAGTTGTGTACCAATTGGAACATGGTTTATGAGTATTTTCTAATATTATATATATACTGCAAGAGAAAGCTTTTATGCATTGAGAGAAATGACTTTTTGTAAAATATTTTAAACAATTTTATTAAAGGAACTAGACATAGGGCACCGTATTTGTTACCTACCCTCATGATTGTATCCACGCTTGTTATTCGTGGCTTTCGAGTTACGTCTGTTACTCATTTTGTGCCAGTTCCCCTGATGAAAAATGTTTTCATTTTGATTTTTTTTATCAATATTTATTATTATTGTTGAAAAGGAATTACTTTATTGAATTTTTATTTGGGTTAAATTGTCATTATTAATATGATTATTGATTGTTGAAAATGGTTTTGGAAAGTTCGACTTTTAAAAAGATTTATACCTGAATGTTTTTAGAAAGGTTCATAAGTGAACAATATAATATCACCTAAAACTATATTAATGAAGTGTATTTTGTGGATCATAAGTAAAGACTAGTGAAATGAAAAGGGCTTATGAAGTAAGGTTACCCTTACTTCGTGCCGGTCGCACATTAATATTTTTGGGTGTGACACAATTGGCTTACTTGGGATAATAATGTTCCAAAAGATATGCTATTTTGAATGGCACAATTTCCATCAAGAGATATGCCATGTTTGTATCATTGTATGATGTAATTACACGACCGGTATGTTTTGTGTTAAATTAATTTGCTCATCTTAGACTGAATACTTATTTTCAATGACTCCTTATAAGTGGAAAGTCAATAGATGTTTCAAATTTTATGTCCCTTAAAATGAAAACTGAAGTCTTAGTTAAAACCTTGATTATGCCGATCATCAATCACAGCTCCTTTTTATTAGCTAAAGAAATCTTATGCTGAGTAATGTTCGTCTAATAAGTTACTACAGACTTTGTTCTGCTCATGATTTAAGGGAAAGTACTTGGTGCTTCTCCATTATATATGCCTGTCCCACCAATGTCTTTCTGTATTATAGATGAGAACATTCTCTGCCACAAGACTTTTAAGTATTCACTTTGTTGCCCACGTTAACCATGCTTGTAGTAGCTTTTTCAAGAAATTATGCAGAACAACTTGCATCATACACGCTTGCAATGCTTTGCTTAGCCAGTGGCTGTTTGTTTTGCTAGCACAAGTGAGATTTTGGTTTACACTATATAAAACTTTAATGTCTTTGTTCTTTCATCATCATGAATAAGCTGTCTTTGCTGATAGCCCCCCCACCTTTAGACATGCATTTTTTCTCTTCAGGAACAAAAAATCTTTAAAATGGACAAATCATGGTATGATTTTGCGCATTGAAGAATCATTGCAAAGTCCAAAGTCAGATTGCTGGCTAGATTTGGCTAACATTCATCTTACATCAATTGTTTCATCATTTTCAGGTTTATTGAAGCTTATTCTCTATGTATGTTATCTGCAACCGTTCCTGGCTTTGGCTTTGGGGGTAATACTTGGCTGGCCACTCTCAATCTTTACTTTACTTCTGTTGACAATTTCTTCTTCATTAAGAAAATTCAAGCAAGCATTTATTGCTAGGGATGTGACCTCAATTTTTCGTCTTGCATGCCTACGCATTGCTGGTGACTATAGAGTGGCTGGACTAGAGTGAATCATTCACGGGACATGATAACGGTCCCAAACTGAGAAGCATTCTGTGGTTAAGTGTGCTAAATGATGAATCTAGTCATGTACTATCTCACTTTTCATCTGCTTTCTTCTTAATTTCTTAGTCTGAGCTTGAGTTTTGAGATGATAGTTGACAATTGAAGTCTCAGGGCATGTTTTGTGGCTTGATCGAATCCATTTTCAAGTTCTTTTTACTACTAGATGTATAGAAAACCAATGCATGGTTCGACTAGCAATCCCTCCAAATCTTTCCAACCTCAACTCAAACTTCCTCTCTAAGAAGCAGCAATGTCTCTCCCTCCTGAATCTATGTGCTTCCACTAAACAAATCTCTCAAATTCAAGCTCAATTACAAGTCTCTGATCTTTCCCAGGATCCTTTTTTGCTTAGAAAGCTTGTTTATTTTTATGCTTTGTCTTCTTTCAAGAATTTGCACTATGCACGAACACTTGTTTACTGCTCTCCCAGCCCACCACCCGTTGCATGGAATATGCTCATTAGGGGCTATGCCTCCAGCCATTCCCCTCTTGAGTCCATTTGGGTATTCCATGAAATGCGGAATCGTGGAGTTACACGCACTAAACTTACATTTCCTTTCCTTTTCAAGTCTTGCGCTATGGTTGTAGCACTTGGAGAAGGACGGCAAGTGCAGGCTGAAGTTGTCAAGTGTGGGTTGGACTCTGATGTTTATGTTCAAAATACTTTGATTAATTTCTATGCTTCCTGTAAGAAAATTTTGGACGCTAAACAATTGTTTGATGAAATGTCTGAGAGAACTGTTGTTTCATGGAATACAGTTATAGATTCTTGTGTTGAGAACCTTTGGTTCAAAGATGGAGTTGGGTATTTTGTGAAAATGAGAGACTCTGGGTTTGAACCGGATGAAACCACCATGGTTGTCGTGCTTTCTGCATGTGCTGAGTTAGGAAACTTGAGCCTTGGGCAATGGGTACATTCCCAAGTGATAGTAAGAGGGATGGTGCTCAATTGTCAGTTAGGTACTGCTCTTGTTGACATGTATGCAAAGTCTGGAGATGTAGGTTATGCTAAATTTGTATTTCATAGAATGGAAGAGAGAAATGTGTGGACATGGAGTGCAATGATTCTTGGACTAGCCCTACATGGGTTTGCCGAGGAAGCCCTTGCACTTTTTCCCAAAATAAATGACCATCCTATGATAACTCCAAATTATGTAACTTATCTTGGGGTTCTATGTGCTTGTAGTCATGCTGGGATGGTAAATGAGGGTTACCAGTACTTTCTTGATATGGAACAAGTTCATGGGATCAAACCCATGATGATGCATTTTGGAGCTATGGTTGATATCTTGTGTCGTGCTGGGCATCTCAATGAAGCTTATGACTTCATACAGGGCATGCCAATTGCGCCAGATGCAATTGTATGGCGAACTTTGCTAAGTGCTTGCACTAGTCATGATGTTTATGACCATACAGGGATCGGGCATAAGGTGAGAAAAAGGTTGCTTCAGATGGAGCCTGGGCGGGGAGGAAATTTTGTTATTGTTGCAAACATGTTTGCTGAAGTAGGGATGTGGGAGAATGCAGCAAATGCTAGGAAGACTATGAAAGATAGGGGGATAAAGAAGGTGGCTGGGGAGAGCTGTGTTGAGTTAGGTGGGTCCATGTATAGTTTCTTCTCAGGATATAATTCTCGACCAGAATTGATGATTGTGTATCTCCTACTAGATGGATTGAGTTTGCATTTGAAGATGGGTAACTATTTGTAGCAGCAATAACTTTTGATGAATACATCATTGATGTTTATCTGGCATATTTTTCATTGGAAATAGCCAACTATATCTCTTCTCTTCCATCTCTGGACTAAACTCCTGATCTATTTTTGTTGTGAAACTGATCTTAACCTCATCAATATATCATTAATAACTCCTACACTTTTGCTGGCTCAAAAATGGCTCATCTTTGACTCTAGGCGCATTTTACATTCAAGTTTGATGTGGCTTGGAGAAAGAATTACTGGCCTTTGTGTCTCTCATCTCAGGCATGCAGCTTCATTAATGAATGAGATATCTCATCCATGAAGGCTATCAAAACTATTCTCTTTCTCAGGTTATCCTTCACGTACTGGACAAAATGAGTGCAGAGGTGAACTGTGGTGATGCAACAGAAGCAAAGGATTTACATAATGCTTCAGACTTGTAACCACTCAAATTAAAAAGTTAAAATCTCCTCAGATCTCATGTCCCTCCTCTCAGTGAACCATGAAAAGGTTTAATATTCTGCTAGCATCCAAATTGAAGTGTGTGCGAGGGTAACTTGGTGATATGAATGGGGAAATCTTTTTCCATTTGTCCATATTTACACTGCTTCAATAAGGTTAGTTATTCTGTTTGAAGCTTTTTTTTATATATACAAGTCTGCGGAACAGAATAGGAAGTGCCTTCTGCTTTCACGTGGGTGAAGAAAGACTTGGCACTTCTGTGCAGAGTAGATGTTCATGTTTATTTGAATGGTACACAGGGAGGTCAATATCTGCACTTCTTTGAATTGAAACTGTTTCCATTTGTAAAAGCCTGTATATGGGCAATGTATGGCCTAGCTTATTAAATCTGAGTCACTGACTGATAATGAAAAGCTCAAGTTAGACTCTCCCTGTAATATGAAATGCACACTTCAAAACACCTGAGCAATATGGGGTAAGAAAAGAAAAGGCACTAAAATGGTATTCTTTCTTTTTCCCAAACTAAAATGGCATTGCAAAGTAAAGATTTGTTCGTAAGTTTTTATCTCTAACTATATTTTTTGAACCTTTTTTTTGTTTACTAGTAGATTATATCTTCAGGATTCATTCAGGTCATGCATGGGGAAAATTTCCTACTCTTAAAATATTTGTTGTCAATGCTCCATATGTGTGTTGGACAAGAGCATCATATTACTCTGCCAGTTGTTTTCTGATATTGTAATTAACAATGAATGATTTCTTTTGTTGATGTAATACTATTGTTTATAATTCTATAACCGTTGAAGTGTAATCTCTTTGAGCATCGCATGGGACTATGAGCTAGTTTTATATCAATCAACAGAAGCTGATTGTTATTGCAGTCAACTTCCTCTCACCATTTCATGTGCCTATTCTTTTAAAAACAAAAGAAAAAGGGAAAATTACTAGAGTCCCAAGTAGTAGAAATAACTTCCATAAAGTCCCTTGGATTGTTGAAATAAATTATAAGTCCCAAGCGACCTAAGGGTAATAAATTGTATTAATGAAATTACCTCCTTACCCTAGTGAATAGTACTGAAAGCTCTTGTAATCTCTTATTTGAAGCCACACTCTCTCTACTCACATCACTAAGGGCCTGTTTGAGGGAGGCGTTGTCCAGCATTTGAGGCTGGTGACTGACAAAAAAAAGCAGCTTATGGTATTTGGATGTTTGGTTGGAGCTTATGGAAATAAGTTACTTATTGAAATAAGTAACTTATTTCCATAAGTTGAAAAAAGTGGCTTATTTTTATAAGTCACTTTTTCTATCTCTATAAGTTACTCTTTTTACCCCCAATCCAAACACAAGTAACTTATTTTACTCCTAATAAGTCACTTTTTCCACCCCTAATCCAAACAGAATTGACTTCTCATAAGTTATTATTTTTATATGTTCTTTATCATAAGCCACTTATAAAAATAAGTCACTTATAATAAATCAAAATTGGTTGAAGCTCTACAGCATTGCTGCCTCTGAATCTCCACTTGCTTGATTGTTGCAATTGCACTGTTGATTGTTGTTGCCTTCTCGAGCTTTTCATCTCCATCTTACCTTCTCATCGTCACCATCTTCAAGCTTTAGGTTTTCATCTCCAATCTTCCTCTTTGTGTGACTTCTTCCAAGTAGGCTCTCCCTTTATAATTTTGATATATAATCCTTGAGTGGAAGGTGGGATTGAATCATTGTCTTTATATATGTGATGCGTATGTATTCAACCCCATAACTGATAGCCTGAAGAAGAAGGAACCTAATGTGAGTTAATTTTATCTGGGAACAATAACGCTTGCTTTGTAACTTGGTTTTTTGTGTTTTTTTTTTTTTTGCCATAAATGTGAAAATGCTTTGACCGACTCTGGTAGAAAATAATGATCACTTTGCAATTTGGGTTTTTTTATATATAATTTTGTTCATAAATGTGATTATGCTTCTACATACTCTGGTTTGTTAGTTATTGTAGATGCTGTAATTACAAAAGCAATGTTTTTTTGATTCTGTCGTAGCCTCACAGGGAAATTGGTTTGTAACTCTGGTTTAGACACTGGGCCAATGCTGTGATTGGGTTGAAATCATGTGTTTGACGAGGTTCTTTGAGTGTAGGAACATGGGTGTGTGACAATCTTAGTCAATAATTAGTGTTCGTTTCACTAATTGCTTTTCCTTAGTCATCATTGCTGCACCCTTTATTGCCTTTTTTTCCTTTTTTTTAAAAAAATTAATTTTTATTATTTGGAAGGTTATAAATTGCAAAAGTGTCATCATTGTCTCTTCAGTTGCTTGGATGAGTTGTCTGAATCAATTGGCTTACTCGGGACAATAATGTTTCAAAAGATGGCACAACTTCCATGGCTATTATCTGTCTAGAGATATCATATGTTTACATCATTGTACAATGTAATTACACGACCTGTATGTTTTATGTTAAATTAATTTGCTGATATTAGACTGAATACTTATTTGCAGTAACTCCTTTATGAGTGGCAAATCAAAGGATGTTCCAAATTTTTATCAACTAAAGAAACCCTTAAATCAAACTGTCCATCAAACAGATCACTGAAGTCTTAGATAAAAAATGCTGATTATGACCAAACCCAACTCCTTTTTATTAGCTAAAGAAATCTTATACTGAGTAATGTTCATCTAATAGGTTACTACAGACTTTGTTCCGCCCCTTATTCAAGGGAAGTGCTTTGTGCCCCTCCATTATATATGCCTGTTACCAAAGTCTTTCTGTAATATCGGTGAGAGTAAAGTACACTTTTCAATTATTCTTTGTTACCACGTAAACTATACTTGTAGTTGCTCTTTCAAGAAAATATGGAGAATGACTTACTTCCGACACACTTCCAATGCTTTGCTTAGCCAGTGGCTGTGTTTTTGCTGGCAAAAGTGAGATTTTGGTTACACTACATAGAAATTCAGTGTCTGTTTCTTCATCATTATGTATAAGCTGTCTTCGCAGATAACCCCACTTCAGACGCTCATTTTTCCCCCTTTAGGAACAGGAAATCTGCAAAATGGAGGAATCGTGATATGATTTTGCGCATCGAAGAATCATTACAAGAATTCAAAGTGAGATTGCTGGCTAGATTTGGCTAGCTTCCATCTTTTGTTAATTGTTTATTCATTTTAGGTTTCTTGCCAAGCTCATTCTCTATGTATGCTATCTGCAACCGTTCCTGGTTTTTTGCTTCTGGTGTAAAACTTGTCTGGCCACTCCACCCTCAAATCTTGGGTTTACTTCCGTTGACAATTTGTTTATTAAGAAAATTCGAGCAAGCATTTATTTCTGGGTATATGACTTCAATTTTTCTTCTTGCAAGTTAACTGAGGAATTTGAGTGCCATTTAATGATGTTATATTATCTTCGTCATATTGTGTTGTGAAGATACATTTAATTAATATAATGTAATTTTTTTTTTCCCTTCAAGGCATCATCAATACTTGCAGACTTCTACTAGAGTTGTGGAAGTCATTTGTGGGCGAACTGACAGACCTTTATATTTTTAAGCTCTGTTTGAAAACTCCTTAAAGCTCCTTTAAGAAGCTCCTCGGTGGGAAAAAAAGTTAACTTCTTGTAAGATTTATGCTTGTGAACTACTTGATGATAAATGAACTTTTTTAGTTACTTATTTTAAGAACCTTCTTCCAATTATTTATTTGAAATAAAACAAAAATCACTTATCCTATCCCAATCTATATACGAGTTACTTCTAATAAATTTTTTTTCTTAAAATCACTTCTCATAAGTCAATTAACTTATAAATTCACTTTTTTTATTGCCTTTTAGTAATGTCATTTGATGTTTTAGTTCACAAAATGTATTTTATCCGAGATGTTGGTGAACATTGAGATAATTAATGATGTAATTGCTTTGTTGTGTTATAGTAAATGTTTCTCACTTGCACTTTGTTCTCCTCATCAGCAACAACTCAAAGAAATTGAGGATAAATGTCAACAATAAAATTTGATGAAGTTGATTTAATTTAAATTTTGAAAAAGATTAAGCATGGATGGTAACGGATATAAAAATTGATATTGATAGAAAAAACATTTAGAGAATACACATTTCGTTCTCATTTCTATCCAGAATTCAACACATTCTAAACATAGCAAGATTGGAAATATAGAAGTATTTAATCTTATTATTTTAATCACCGAAACCTAAACTTTAAGAATCTCCAAATGGTTCGATCTTATCCTTAAATGAACATAGTCAACTATGTTCTTCATGCCACACTGATATAATATTATCTAATCACATTTTACAAGCAAATTGGAAACAAAATATATTAAGAAATAACCCTCACGCTCATTTTTACCTTTTACATAGAAGGGAAGAAAATATTTAGGGAATGAAAAAGAAACCGTTCTTACCCTCTAGACAGAAAGGAAGAAAATATTTAGGGAATGAAAATAATATTTGGAAGAAACCATTATAAATAGCCCTATTTCCACAACATTTGTATAAGCAAAATATTTGTATGAACAAACTACCCTGCAAACAAGTGGGGTTAAATGAAAGCACGTGTGGAGGGAAGTTTCCAAAACTACTGCTATAACAATATTAAATTATTTATATGCCATACATAGTATTATTAAATTATTAAATGTATCCAAACAGAAATAAGGGGTAGGATTTTAATTTTAAACTAATTTCCAACCCAAAGAATGTAAGTTAAAGATAAATTATTGTTTAGAAATATAGTTTATAACTTCATAATTTAATCAAACGCTCTAAATGTGTGCATCGTTTTTTTAATTACCAAAACAATGTTTACTACAATTTATTCTATGAAAAAATTAACTGCATGTCCGCATCTTTAATTGTAAGAAATCAACCTGAAAAAAAAAATTGATGCTTAAACAGAGAACCCTTGCTCATCATTTAAAGAAAGAAATACTAATTTTATTGTTGAAATTGAAAACAAAAATTAATATAAGGCACCTTGATATGAAAAATCAACCTTCAAGTTGGAACAAAATACAAGAGCAAGCAACTCAGCCACCAAAGCTCAACTTAAGATGGAAGGAATAAAATAAGGAATGGCAAAAGAAAACAAGAATGGAAGATAAAGTACTTCTTCCGGTCCTAATTATAAAATTTAGTTAACTTTTATTTTTAGAATCTTAAAAAAGCTAATTGCATTACTTTAAAACATTAAAATTTATTGTTTTTCTTTAAACTATGTTGTTTGACTTATAAACTAATATATAATACAATAAAACACAATATATGATATGATTAAATAATATCATTAGCTTTTTTAAGATTCTCCAAAGATAAAATCAATTGAATTTTATAATTAAGACATGAGGAAGTATATAAACTTCTTTATATTTTTCGGAACGTATTGGGTCATTATAAAAGAAATGTAAATGGTCTTTTTTATTCTTTTTAATTTACTTGACTTGCTAACGTAGATGGCTTTTTATTTCCAGTTCATGGGTGTAGATAATGTAAACTTGTATTGTGTTTATATAAATGAAGGCTTTGTTATCATATTTTTATGATCAGAAAAATTGACAAGTGAAAATGGCCGAATCAACAATTTACAAGCCAGTATTGATAAATGAATGGTATAAAAATGACAACTCACTTTATATCATAATATTATATCATATCTTTAAATTATGAGAAAAAAATGTATTATATAAATCAATTATTTTTGGGAAATTAAAATAAATACTATTGATGATATTTTGTTATGTTTAGAAAAACATAAAATTCTGCAGGCAAAAAAAAAAAAACAAAGAAGGAAAAAAGAAAAAAGAAAAGAAAAACATAAAATTCAACTGAGAACGTCGTATACAATATTACAATGAGACAAGTGTGAGTGATGGCATATGTATGGAGAGGTTAAAGTGCAATTATTAACAAATGAGGGTGTCATAATGAACAGCTCTATTTTTTATTTTTTTTGACATGAATTAACAACAATTCTCTTTATATTATAATATCAGTTCAGATTATTTAACAATATACTACGTATGATTTTAAGATAAATTTTTAGTGGTGGTAAAATTGACAGGTAGGATTGTAGGAATGCCAGCATTAATACGAGATGGTGCCATAATTGACAGCTCCCTATATTATGTATTTTCAGTCATTACTACTCTCTTTGTAAACAATGGTATAATTAGAACAAAATTCATATCTAACACATTTAATATTATTTTTAACTAATTTTTAAACTGCATGATTTTGTTAATTGTTTCTTATAAAAAAAACGACGACATATTATTTAGTGGATTATGGAATAGCTAATATTGTTCATTATCTAGCTCACTTCAATTTGTATAATATCATCAATTAATATTGGGGCACCTTCAACTCATTTAGGGGCACTATCAATATCATGTAGGCAAAATACAAAATCCTTATAAGTAAAAAGAATTGCTTCACAATGTCTAATTATTTACCGTCAGTAACAATAATTAGTCCCCTTACATTGTAGATTTCTCAAAAGGATTTTGGTGCTTACCATAAGACCCTCCTCATGCATATTTGCCAGAGATCAAACTCCTAATTAGATTCTTAAGGAATTCAGCTAAATGTCAACAGTGCTAAACTTCGTAATTATTAAATTAGCTGTTAATCTTAATTAAGCATGAAATTGAATTCTTTTTTCTCAAAAGTTCAAACTAGCAATGGTAGTCATTTATTGCAAGAATTTCAACTACTCGTCTTTTCAAGTTTTGATTGAAGGATGCAATTTAATGATGAATTACTTACACTTAAAATTAGGTAGTTTTCATTGATAATTAAGGTCAAGAGAATATGGTAGTTTTACTTATAATTGATATCAGAAGGACTATTTTGAAACAAAAAATTGTGAGCAGGCTCCATGAAATTAGTTGATATTCTTCAATCCATCTATTACGTATTTTGTATTTCCAAAGACCAGCATAAAATGGGTTTAACATTTCACAAGTCCATGCTATGATTCATTATCCATATTCACTCTCAGAAAATGGATTTAAGATTATCTTTATAAAACCCGATTCAGATGTAAGTTTGTCATTGGTGCTTCATATTAAGAATGTAAGAAATAATTTAGTAAGTGTGAAAACTAGAACGGATTTAGGAAAAAAAATGAAATGAAAAGCATTTATACCTTTAAATGCATACAGTTGAATAGGCTAAGTTTCCCAACATGAAAAGTATTGTAGTTTTACTCTACATGCTTCTATATAGAAATCTTTTGTGGACGATCTGCCAGCTTAGCCTTTAGATGAATTAATATTAAATTAGAGGATGAATCCGGATCCCAATGACTGTATGGTGTCTAAGGTTGATCCAAATCTGGATCCAAATCCAAATTCGTTTAGACACCAACAAAATCATTGGGACCAAGATCTATCCCATCTAAAATTAAATGATCACAGAAATAAAGGACTAAACTAGCCCACAGATATGATCAATTTGCAATGAGATTCTAGTCCCAGCAAATCCAAGTTTTCTCCCTTCTCAACTCAAGGACACGTTAGGACATAGGATCCCTTCAGTTTAACCACAAGTTTGAATGTGATTTCTTTGTTTCTCAGAACTCTCTTAGGATCATGATCAGATTCGTTGTCATGCACAGGTTCCTTCAGAGAGACAGAAGAATATGCGAAGAGCTGGGGCTCTCAGATGAATAGAGAGAATTTAGAAGAGAGACATTAGAGAAAACGAGCTTATATTCACAAAAAAAAAAAAAAATCAGTAATCAGTTAAAAGTTTAAGAATTAAAATCTTTATAAGGTTTGAAGATTCCGAATACACTAGATGAGCATAGCTGAGCTTCAATTCATTTTGCCACTGACATCCCAAGACCTTGATAATTTGTGCAAGCAATGCAATTGTTAATCTTCTCAACTTCTAGTCTCTGTCCCTACTAAATAAATGAGAATTAATATTCTCTCCAATTCTTAATATATAATTAAATAACAACTTCGCAAATATTTAAAAAATTAGTCAAGTTACTTATTTTAGAAATAAATTGATTTTTCTAAAATACCCTCTCTAATTTTCATTTGCATTGCAACACTACTCGTAACACCCAATAGACAGTTTAGACAAAAATTATAAAATTAGGAGCCTATGTTGTACCATATATAAGATTAAAGTGTAAAAATAACTATTAATTTGTACCAAAAGAACAAAAGTAACGATAACTTATTTTGAGTGTAAAAATAACTATAAAGTAGAAACATTAAAAAGAGCAAAAGTGACAATCCCTTCAGAATTATACACATTTAATTAAATAATTGAAGCTTGGCGAACTCAACTCTAGTGTTACTTTTGCCCTCTTCTTTAACCATTTATAGTTTCTTTCACCACAAAAAATAAACTTTATGGTTACATTTTTCAGTACAAGTCAAAGACTATTTTTGCACCTTAATTTGGTATTATATTTAGGATCAAAGCAAACTCTATTTGATTTCGCTTTCAAGAAAGTGTAAAACAACCCAAAAGCGACCATTTAGATTCGAAGCATAAGGATTTTAAACAGATGCTTGGAATGAACTGGAATAACGAAGATGAGACATGGAAAAAATTGGCAATGCTGGAGCCGAAACTGATTGAATGGAATAAAGAGGTTTTCAGCAATATAAGAGAGAAAGAATGAGTTGTCGAGAAGACTCAGAGGAATACAAATGTTACACAGCGACAGAATAATACTTTCCTCGAAAATCTTGAAAAACAACTACAAGTAGAGTTGAAAGCAATGTTAGACAGGGAGGAGATCTTGTGGTTTCAAAAAGCTAGAACAAAATGGCTGAATGATGGGGACCAGAATACATCATACTATCATACCAAGACAGCAACAAAAAGAAGAAATCGTGTGCATAAGCTGAAAGATGAAAATGACATGGGGGTGGAAGGCGATGAGGATAGGGAGCTCCGTAAATAATTTTTTTTGAAAAAATACAAAAAAATGTATTTACGGAAGAGGATTTTGAGAGACCATGGGCGCCAACCAACCATGCTTGGCCAATTATTTCTCAAGATGATTGGGTGTCACTCAACAACGATGTTTCAGATGATGAGATAAAGGAAGCTATGTTTGTTGTGATAGTTTTCCAGCAATCTTTTTTCACAAGAATTGGGAGGAAATAGGAGGTAGCGTGGAGTCAGTCAGATACCTTTGGGACAATTCAAAGTCAACAAGACATTGATCACTCTTATTCCTAAAGATGAACAGACAGAAAAGGTGAACAAATTCAGGCCAATTTCTTTGTGCAATGTCATGTACAAATGCCTTTCTAAGGTGATAGTAAAGCATCTAAAAAAAGTGATGGAGAAATTGGTGTCATCATATCAAGTGAGCTTTGTACTGCGCAGGAACATTCATGATAATATAATTATTGTAAATGAAATGATCCATACTATGAGAAGGAAACAAGGCAAAAAGGGCTCCATGGCGATTAAGGTGGATTTAGAGAAGGCGTATGATCATATTAGCTGGAAATATATGGCCAGAGTACTGGAGGAGATTAGTTGCCCAGAGGAAATGATTGAACGTATTATCCAGAGCATAAAAACTACAGAAACAAGCATCCTATGGAATGGTGAAAAGGGGGAGACATTTACTACTTCAAGAGGTCTTAGGCAAGGAGATCCTATTTCGCCTTACCTCTTTGTTCTTGGCATGGAAAAAATCACCCACTTGATTCTAGATAGAGTGAGAGAGAGAAAATGAGCGGGATGGAGAGGGCCCATAATATCTCATATGATGTTTGCTGACGATCTTCTTCTTTTTGCAGAAGCTTGGACTAACCAAGTTAATGTTATTTCACAATGTTTACAGGAATTCGAGATGTCTGGTCACAAAATCAGCCAAGAAAAGACTTACCTTTATCTCTCCAAGAATGTAAGATCTCAAGATAGAAGAGACATTTGTTTTCAAAGCAAATTCAAAGAAGTTCAGGAGCTTGGCAGATATCTTGGCGCTAACATTGCTTTTTCGAAAAAGAGAAAGGATAAAGATTGTAATATCATTGAATGAGTCAAAAAGCGTCCAAATAGATGGAAGGCATCAAGTTTGTCTCTTGCTGGCCGGATGAGATTAGTTAATTTGGTCACAAGCTCGATGGCCATGTACACCATGCAGAACGATAGAATTCCAATGGGAGTGGTGAAAGAGATTGAACGTACTTAGAAAAACTTTCTTTGGGGAAGGAGGGAGGGGAATAAGAAAAGGCAAGCTATAGCATGGCAGCAAATGTATAAGCCTAAGGATGAAGGGGGAGTTGGATTAAAGTCTATGGAAGGGATGAATGATGCTTTCCTCTCAAAAATGCTATGTAGAGTATACACTGAGCTCGAGAAACTGTGGGTGCAGGTGTTAGAAGGGAAATACGGTACACCAGGTGAAGCTACAGACGAGTTAATAGCAGAAAGTGGGATTCAAGGTTCTGGAAGGAAGTGGTCAAGATGGAAGATGGATTAAGGCATAATATGATTATCAGTGAGAGCTGGGAACACACTGAAAAGTTATCCTGGAAGTTCAACCAGAGTGGAGAATTCAGTGTCACGTATGTACAAATGGCTCACAAATCCTGCACCAGGGATTACAGGGAAGAAATGGAAGATCTGGAAATTACAAGTGCCTGAGCAGCTTCGTGTCTTCATGTGGAAGGTCCTACATAAGAAAATAGCGACAAAGAGCATTACTGGAAGATGGGATGGGTCAAATGGTGTATGTCCACTTTGCCACCAGGCCATGGAAGATCAGTTGCATGCTCTACACAATTGCTAGCATGCTAAGCGGGTCTAGTATAGATCAGTATCTAATGAACAGATTAGACAATTTTTTGCAGACAACTGGGATGCATGTATAAGATTTAATTTGTTGAGAAGCGATAAGTTTTATGCGGAGGCGAGCTGGCCTGAATTGTTCTCTATAGGCTGCTGGTATATTTGGATGTAGCGCAATGGCCAAATCCATGACCCAGACTGGGAAGAACCATACAAACCGGAGGAGAGAGTAAGAAATTATCAACAGTACTATAGACAGAACTGGATTGGCGATTCACTTCAACCACCTCAAGAGTCACTAGAGATGGTTGGATGGAAGCTTCCGAAGTCAGGTTGGTGTAAGGTTAACACTGATGGGCAATGGTTGAGTACAGTCGTTGTTGGATGTGGAGGAGTGATAAGGGGAGATGAAGGAGAGTGGCTACGTGGCTTTGCAAGGAAATTAAGAGTCTGTGAATCTCTGTTGACTGCAGTGTATGCGGTTCTAGAAGGATAAAAAATATGTTGGGATATGGGATTTAAAAGGGTCAAGGTGGAAAGTGATGCCAGTATCGTGGTTGAGGCTATAAATAAAGACTTGACCCTCCCAGGATGTGAGCAACCACTGAGTCTGATTAAAGACTTGATAAATTGAAATTGGCAAATCAGAGTGGTACTCGTTTAATGTGAAGCAAACAGGTGTGCCCATGAGATGGCAAAGCTAAGCAATTAGAGTGGAAATCTTACGACAGTGTGGTTGACACCTCCATTAAGACTGGTTGACCTTTTGAGAGATGATGTTGAAGGGAAGTGTTTCCCTCGTAGAATTACTAAGTAGTTATCAGGCTATGCCTCCATTGTAACCAAAAAAAAAAAGCAAACTCTATTTATGAACCGAGGAAAATGTATTATAAAGCCATGATTTATAACATTTCATAACTGAAATAAGCCTACTTATGTAGCACTGAAGAAGCCACAATCTTCTTGCCTATGATTCATTGGAATACAAAGGATGAAATTAGTTTCAAGTGTTTGATTCGACTCACCATGAATGACTTAGCTTTTAGGGCGTTTGCCAAGGGGGAAGGACAACCTTTGTTGAGGATTTTGCTGCATATCAGTCCTGTCTTCCTGAGAGGGGTTGGGATCAGCAATGTCTTCATCCTCAGTTTCTTCCATTGGCTGGGAAGGCCTTTTCTTTGGAATTACCAGCTGGTAGTTAGGGCTGATTAGTGTATCCTTATCAGGAGGAAGAGGAATACCAGGACTGGCTATTGTTTTTGGCAACGGTATCTTGTTGCGGCTGCGTGCCAACTCCAGAAGCACCTATCAAGATGTCATATCATCAGACATTTTAGTTTTTGGGGAAAAATAAAATTACTGCTTGAATATATTGCATCATAGAACCAGTGGAAGTTCATGACATATTTACAATCAAGCATTTTTCTTGTCAGACAATAAATATTCTCTTTTGACAACAGAGAGCTAAGGTTGTGAAAAAAAAAAAACACAGCAGAGATCTAAGGAGCTATGAATGAAAATTATCAATTTTTTGATAATCATCATTACCATGGTAATCCCTATTGCCACATAAGGAGCAACCAAACACTCTTTCTATTGTAATGAAATCTTAATTACCATTGTAAGCTTGCAATGCAATTGAACTAAATGGGCCACGTGTTCTAATAAGATTACTACACACCGGCATCTAGGACAACTCTAGCTTCATGACCCTTGGACAAGGTTCCGGCCAACAGAAGATCAGCCATGCCCAAGCAATTAACAACAGAAAGTTTAGTTAGGAGATGTTTCAGCTAGCTAGGTACAATCCAATCTGAAAACTTGTGGAACAAGGAAACCAGAGATTAAGGAAAAGATGATATATCATAGGCAAGATTTTCTGGAATCCAGTAGTGTTTTCCACCGATGCAGTCCAGTAGTGTAATTTAAATGTGATATTTATATGAAAAAGAAATCCTTTTCAAGCTTAATGACGACACAAAAATGCAGCTGAGTGACAGTTTATCTGTGCACTGGTATAATGTATAATAATATTTTGTTTTGTTTTATTGAATGGAAAGTGCAACAGCAAATTAACCTAGCAATCAATTAAATATGGGGCTTATTCAAAAAAGAGGACGACATAGCTTCCATGTTACATGCTTATACAAGTTTTCCCCTGACCAACCATGTTTCTTACTAGCTTACACGTTTAAACTTCAAAAACTGGGATTGAAGGAAAAAGGACTGTATCTCATATCGTACTTCCAAGGGGAAGGAAGGACGCAATGAAATTTTAATTCAAAAACAACTGGAAGATTTTTCATAAAAATTTTCTTCAATTTTGTTGTCACTCATCAAAATGGATAATCAATTACATTATATAAGAGCTCAGACAGTTGATTCACTTTAGATGATAATTGAAAAAAACGAAGCTTAATAATTAGATCAAGAACCACAACAGTAGGCGCCATCTTCTAAATAAATGCAAAATTACCTCTCTAGGTGGTGGTTGAGAGAAGCTAAAGTTGACCTTTGACTGAATAGCAAGCTTAACATCATCACAATCAATTGCAGATTTACTAGCATGCTCGGAATATACTTGGGCATCTGTCAATACTTCAACAACATAGCGATACCACAGCTCCAGAAATTTGTGTATGACGCGCGGTTCATAGTCCTCCACTCCCATTGATTTCAAAAGAGACTTCACAATTTTTGCATCCCTGGGCAAATCCTCATCTTTATCTGCCATAACCTCAACAAGCAATTTGATTGTTCCTGAAACAGGCAGACCTGAATCAATACATATAGCAGGATGAATTACCAAAGCCAACACTAGAACTCAACCAAACCATAAAATAAAAAAAAAGTAACAAGAATTTTATAGAAAGCAACACACTCAAACCCGACACATTCCATAAGCATTTCTTGCAGATAATGCCTTCCAACAAAGCAAATCTGACACATACCACAAGCATTTCTTGAAGATAATGCCTTCCAACAAAGCAGGATTTCCCTCAATTGTAATCAAATTCTAAATTTAACAATTGTCACAATTGTTTCATCCTTGGAAGGGTACAGATCACCATTCAAATTTTCTGTTAATCTAAACCCCACTTGAAATTAATTTACAAGATGGACTCAGCCTAGCCTAGTTTAATTCATACTTATTTAAATACAAAATTTATGATCCAGCATAAAGAATCCTTGAACTGAAAGACCATGAGATGACATTCATTTGACCCAACTTGACAGACAAACTGGGTTGAAACCAAAATCCACAAGCAGAATTTATACTGATGTTGAAAAAAACAAATCTAGATCATGAAATTCAAGCAATAGCAGCATAAAATGGCTTTATCACCCAAATTTACATTCGGTTAAGTGGGACAGAAAAGGCTAGACCATGCCAGTAAAAGCATCAGAGACAGAGAGAAGGTTTGTCAACAAATTTGATATTCAATTAAACTTAAAAAAAAATGCAAGATCATGCTAAAAACAACAGAGCTAGCATCAAGTTCTATCACCAGAATCTATGCTCAAAGTTGAGCTAGAGAAGGTTATATCATACTAAAATCATCAGAGTGGCAAGCTTTGCCACAGAATTGTATGCTCAAAATTAAGCTTAAAACCATCACAAGATCGTGCTTTGTAAACAACTGATACTGCAACAAATCCATACCTGAACATTTTGTACCCAAAGTTAAACTCAAGACCATGGGGATAGCATATACCAGAGTACCAGATAACAATTTACATCATAATAATTTCGTGTATATTAAACATTAGACATACTCACAAAAATAATCCACTGATCTAAATGATTCAATTATTTTCTTACTGATTCAACAGAGCACACTCTTCAGCATTGAATAGTAACCTATAAAGCAAGAAAAAGTAATGCAACGAAGGGAGCACTATAGAAGCAGGAGGATTTATAGCCGGATTGGCCAATTCTGGTTTTTTCTTTTTTTGTTTTTTTTTTGGTTTTCCTTTAAAAAATATGAACAAGGCAAAGTCTGAGATAAGTGCATATTCAAAATTCTCAACCACAGGGTTGGTTCCTCTTTCCATTTGATAACATTATTCTTTCAAAGGATTTCATGTTCCACTCCCATGGATAAAACTGAAAGGTATAAATTTCCTCCTAACAAAACTCTCTTTATTGAACAATCAACAACCATAAGCAAAATTGTGCTAACATTAGCAATGAGATCACAGACCGTGGCAGCAGAGTTGAAGCAATAATTGGCATCAAAGAAAACCCTTCATGAACAGCCACAGGAGGACATATATTCCACTCACTGAAATCTTTGAAACATGCATAGGTGATATGATACCATTTTAATGTTTGCTCTAGATTACTTTAACAAAGAAGCCTTAGTAAACCAATTGATTCTGGCAAATCCTCCCAGACACTGAAGAATGACAATGATAATACTTGCAATTTATGCTCTTTTAATTAACTAAAATGAAAAATTTTAAAACAATGCAAGAAACAGTACGATGGCGTACAGCACAAGGTTGACAATGAACAGATGACACGAGGAACAAATTCAAGTCTAGATTCAAAGCCACATTGAACAAATCAATCTCACTGGAGTTTGGGAGTAGACAATTAGACATGGACCAAGGGTTCATTTTTTCCTTCAATTAACTAACATGAAAAATTTTAAAACAAAGCAAGAAATGGTATAATGGTGTACGATGCAGGGTTGACAATGAACAGATGACAAGGGGAACAAATGCAAAACTAGATTCAAAGCCACATTGAACAAATCAATCTCACTGGAGTTTGGGAGTAGACAACTAGACATGGACCAAGGGTTCATTTGTTCCTTCTTCGGTACTTACCAGTGAACAACCACGCAGTGACAACAGTGGACTGCCTTCGATGAGTAGCTCAGCAATGTGGAATGACAAACAAAAAATGGATCTCCTCCTTCCAAATGAGAGCGTCTTTGTTGGGGATTATAAATTAAAGGAGAATGAAAGTGACAACTAATAACGAGTCCTGGACGGAGATTCACTACGCTACAGTTGGTTCAAAAGAGTGTCAACCCAAAAGTTAAACAGGTTACGATTAAAGCAGGTATACATATATATGAAACAAATCAAGATTCAAGAGTTAATAAAATAGAACAATGGCTTCTCGCATTAGTATTAATTATAACAATAATAAAATAGAACAAGGGCTTCTTATCAAATGAATCAAGACAAATCAGAACAAAATTACTATGATTCAATAACACAGTAATCTCATAAAACAATCGAGACCCTGAGCAATCTCAGCCCAACGATCCAGCAGTCAGAATGTAGGGATCGAAATTAAACATATGCGACTAATATTCAACAAGTAAGCAACCAAATTTCAAGATTAAACCAGAAAAGTGAAATCCATACCTCAGAACTCAGAAGCCCCAAAGGACAACGTGGAAGCCACAGAGCAGGACGTGCGAAGAAATTAGAGATGAGGAGCACGACGGGGGAGGCCTGAGAACAATGGCGAGGACAACGCGAAGCAGCAGATGGTCGAACTCGAGCTCAAAGCACAAGGCCGGAGCTTATCTAGTACGAGGATATGGGAGGTTTAGCCGTTTGGGGCGAAAATAAGGACAGCGCTTACCCGAAGAAGGACTGAAGAAGAGGATCTGAGCCATCTTTTTCATCCCAATTGCATAAAAAATAATAAAATATGAAAAAAATATTATTATTTTTAAAAAATAAATAAATAAATAAATACCTATAAATATAAAAAAATTAAAAGATTATTTAAATTTAGTAAATGATAAATGAAGGATAAAAAATTGGTCAATTTTAATCATTATCTATTAAGTTTTATCCATTTTTTTATTGAATTTTAGTCATTATCTATTAAATTTTAATTATTTTCTATTGAGTTTAAGTCAGATCCATTCATTTATTATTTACTAAATTTAAATCATCGTACAGAATTTTTTATATTTAGATGGTATTTATTTATTTATTTTACTCTTTTTACCAATTCCCAAAAACAGATTGAACAAATCAAAGCTTGACATTTAGTATATAAAATACAAGGACTTCAATTCAAATGTCGGGACTTAACACAAGAATTAATCAATACCCCTATATATTCTGCACAGAAAATACAACACACGAGGCATAACGTAATATTTCTTATAAATAGAGTAAATTAAAAAAAAGGTGGATTTTATATAAGAATTATGGTCAAGGGGTGTTTCAACTAATTTTTAAAGTGAAATTGGTGACAGTCTTATTGTACATCAGTTTTACCTAGGTAAGTAATGTCCAAATTTTATGAAATTTTCCAGGCTAAAAGTAGACATGACAAGCTTTAAATTGATATGTCATTTGTGTGATTTGAATGTATATGTTAGGAGATATGAATTTTTTAAGTTTACCCAATGAAATATTATGATTTATGAAGCAGTGTTCAAACATGAATTTCTAGGAATGTTATGATTTTAATTGAGCAAATAAATTATTTTTCCTTAAAACTATACTAAAAAAAGGGACAGTTGAACTTTGGAATTATCTTAATTGAATATTTGTGCAAATACATATATATGAATTTTCAAAAATAGGTGAAAATTCTGTCTAAAAATCAGAAATTTCAAAAATAATGGTAATTTGTAGCTCATTCAGGATAAAAAGAGAAAATTAAATATGATCTTAAGGGCAAGATGGGAAGGCTAAAATGAAATGCTAGGATCAAGTCTTGCTAATTCAAAAATCAAAAAAAGAAAAGCAAACATGCGGTCAAGATTTTTTTTCAATTAATTAAGGGCAATTAGCACATGTGATCAATATGGCTCAAAGCCAATTGAAGAGGCAAAAGGCAGCTCATATTTCATAGAGAGAGAGAGAGAGTGTGTGTGAGTTTATGAATCAAGAAGGAAATTAGGTAAGTTCAATCTTCTATCTCTTACTTGATTCTTGGCTCCCAACCCTTCTAATGGTTGGACTCTTCTTTAAACCATGTTTAGCAAGAAGAAATCAAGAGAAGCAAGGGCTTAAGGTTCATTTTTTGTGAATTAAATCAAGAAAGATAAGAGGTAACTTCCAAAATATTGTCCTATTTGTTTATTCTTGTTGCTTGGTGGTAATTATTGTTGATTGTGGTGGTTATGGCTTGTTGTGGCTGATTTTACCACTTGGGATGCGCAAACCCTAATGTAAAAGTGTTGCCCAAATTTTCATTGATTATATAGAATATGATTTAGATGGTTTAAACAAGTGAGTTATGGTGTAGGAATGGTGTTTCATGGAATGAAGTTTGAAAAACCAATTTTTCCCCTTTGGTTGAATATTTTGGTTAGAATAGGGTGGTAGGAAGGAGTTAGAATTTGATGCTTCCAATATGTCTAACATGAAAAATTGTATGTGTAACATCCCGAAAATTTTTGTAGGCTGAAAAAGGGGTATTTTGGCTAAAATAATATTTTTGGGCCGGACCAAGGGTCGTACCCTAATATTTTTGGGGGCCTAAATGAGGTATTATGGATGAGCCAAGGGCCTTAATTAGTCTGTAAAGAACTGAAATATCTCACAACAATTGAAATGAAACTCGGGGAAGGACCTATGTGCAAAGAGAAAAAGTTTCACAAAGTTTCGGGTCAAAATGAGGACATGTTCGAGGTCCCTAAAAGCTCCCATAATGGTCCCGCATATAGTATATGGTGTTCAGAACAATTTAGAGCAATCATAATAATTTTTGGAGGTCCGAGAAAAATTTTTAGGATCTACAAATATTTTGGCTGGATCGAGTTTACGGCCATAGCAGATATTTGGGACCTCAATGTTTTGGAAAAGGGACTTGGGAGAATTAATATGTTATTTTGAAAGAATTATAAAGCTAGTTAGAGGCCAAGAATAAGTCCAGAAATATCAATTGAGATTGCCGAAATCGGCTAATTGCCAAAAAGGGGCTTTTTGAGGAATTTATTCTGGGAATTCTAAAAATCCAAAAATTATGAAATTTTAACATTAGACTCCTGGTATTTTTAGAAATTTACTGTGAATTTTTGTATGACTACAGAATTTTCTAGAATTTCCCAGTTTTTTGGGCCTATCAGACGGAATTCTTTATATAAATTGAGACTGATAGACCCTGTAGAGCCCACCTGAACGTGGCCAAGCTTTTCTTTAGCCAAGAAGACATATTTTTATGGAGAAAAATGAAGAACATTGTGGAAGGGGGACACATGTCAAAAAATGTTAAATCTTTTTGAGAAAATTACACCTAGAGACCCAATAAATATTTAATTTACTCAGCTAGGGAGGAAAGTTCCCAAAGTAAGAGCATAGGGACCAAATACTGAAGGACTAGACCTTGGGTGTAAGGAGGACTTCTATTATGGACTCGACTAGCTTTAGTTCTGTCTTCCTTTCTTTTGGATGTTGTAGCAACATATATATACGATAACAATCATATAGAAAACCATGTATTCACCCAAGTTTGTAAATATATATATATATATATATATCAGTACTATTTCACATTATTTTTTACTCATTATTGGACTACGTAATTACTCTAATGAATGTCAAGTCAAAAGAGGGGTTTGACATAACCAATACCTTGTTCTACACAGACAAAAGGCATGCAACCACACAAGCATAATCAGAATAATTCACAGAGCAATGTCTTCATAAATGAACTCAAGCACACACACACACACACTTATAGGAAAGCTCTACATATATTTTGGAAAGCATAAAAGAACATATAAGACATAACACAAAATTTGAAGCGATCACATAATGAACAAAAAATGGATCCCAAATCACAATCACAACAAAAAAACACAAACAGATAAGGAAAAGGACGAAGGATTGAGGGAAGAAGAAATAACCAGCAAAGAAGGAAAAGAAGGAAGGATTGAGGGAAGAAGAAATAACTAGTAGAAAAAATAACAAATTGAGTAAGAAGAGAAGGAAATCGCAGAACCATGAAGCAAATCGAACATGTAGAAGAAATACTAGAAGAAGCAAACGAAAATAAGAAGAAAATACTTACTCGAGCTGGAGATTTGCGGCTGCTTTGCCACCGAGGAAGAGAGGATTCAAGTCATAACTCAGTTTGTCAGAGAAAGGGTGGCCAACACTGAGAGGAGATGACTTAGAGAGAGAGAGAGAGAGTTGTGACCAGCGACGGCAAATGGAGTGAGGATGGAGAGAGAAGACGGAGAGGGGAGATGTGTGACAGTGCCAAATGAGGGTTACGCTTTAGATGGGAGGTGAGTGTTGATTTTGGGAGTGCAGTGTCGATTGTCAATGGATTGAAGATTTGAGAATGGAGGGAAGAGTTATGATAGGGGAGTATTGTAATTACATTTTTACCATAAAGAAATTTGTTAGGGTCTGTTTGGTTTAATAGAGCGGAAGAGAAAGGGAGGGATTTTAATATTACATTATTTGGATTGATATGAGAGAAGAGGATTGGGGTTTTACATGTTATCTTTTTTTGGTTCAGGAAGGGAGGGAAGGAAAATATTTTCATATAGACAACTTTGCCCTCGATAGCTAATATACAATGTACAATAATATATATCCAATATGGTAATTATATATGCACACTATAATTATACTTAAAATCTATGTATAATAATGGGTTAACGTATTGTTTTGTTCTTATAGTTTACGCTCACTTTGGTTTTGGTCCCTTTATTTTCAAAGCATAGGCTTTTATCCCTATAATTTATTTCCACTAAAATCGCTAGTCCTTACCCCTTATCTGTGGGTTTAGTTGGCAGGGGGTCAAACACTCTCATAAATGGAGTGGGTTCCATCCTTATGATGGCTGTGAAGCTAGGGGAGGCATCTCCACAACTTAGTGAAGCTAGATGGACTACCTTAGGCCAGAAAAATGGGCATGCTTGACATGCTCTCGTGCTTGTAGGTGGGACAATAGCTTAGTGGATCATAAGTTAGGGGCCCTGTCTTTAGATCATAGGTGAGCCCAACCCCTTTCTTAAATTTTATTATATAAAAAAACGGTTAGTCCTTATAATGTTAAAAGGACTTGGACAAGAGTTAACGGTGTTAAATATGCTAATGTGCCATTAACACCATTAAATATGCTGATGTGGCTTGTTGGCTAGCATGTTGACATGGCAAAATAATTTTAAACTTATAATTTGTAAACATTTAAATAATTAAAACAACTTCCTCCCCACCTTTCTTACTGCTCTTCTCCTTCTTGTTCATGTGCTTCTTCCCTTTCATATTGCATCATCCTCTTCCTTAGCTCATGAATGGCATCATTATTCCCTCTACTTTATGTTTCCCAAATATCAAGGTTAAATACTAGGCAGCAAAAGCATACCAAATTCTAAAGAGACAATGAACAAAAGGATGCTAAAATATGAAAATCAATGCTAAAAAAATATCAAATAAATGATGTAGAAGTAGAATGAAGAGAGGAGCAAGGAAGGGTAAATTAGTAGAAAGCATATGACAAAATAAAAAACACAGACATGGTAAGTTCATTGCATGGCCTCTCCACTTCAATCAACAACAATCATTCTCCTTTTCAATGTCACCCAGTCTCAAGTCACATCTTATTGCTAGAGATGTAAAAAGGAATTCTTTTGGTTCAATTTTGATTAAAAGATGAAGGCATGGTAGAGAAAAATGGATAGTTAAGTTTTAATTCAAGGGGTTACGGATGTCAACAATCACAAAGAATTATGAAGGAACTTGGAGTTGGAAGAGGATGAGGTCATAAACGTGGGTTAAGGGTTGGGGAGTTGTTTCTATCACTTAAATGTTTACAAATTTTAACTCTATAATCAGGGATGGAAATAGGCCTGGCCTCACTAGGCTTTATTTAAATAAGCCTGAGCCTAAGCCTATATGTAAACTTTATTTTAGACATGAGCTTTCACCTTCAAAAAACTTGACAAGGCCTTAAGCCTATTTAAAATTTAGAACTTTAAATAGCCTTTAATGATTATGTCTTCATATTCATATATAACCCTTAATACTTATGTACAATCCTACATTATATTTTAAAATATTAACATTCATTCTTGTCGTAATATAAGGGCTTAGTATGGAAAATAAAAGAATATATAGTGACAACAATTGTCCAAGCCAATATGAATAATGAAAACTAATTATTTGTTGACTAATGAGATATATTTTCTACAATTGACTAAGCATAACAAGAAGCATATAAAATTATATATTACCTCATTTACCTTTCTCATATAAATTGAGACAACTTCCCCATACTAAGATTATAATTTTGTTATAGTGGATAATGAAAATTAGACGAGAGGAAGTAAATTAGCATTGTCATCCTGAGCGATTGAAGATAAGAAAGGTATGATGATTTTTTTATGCAAAATCAAGGGTTAAGTGTAATAACAATTTGAAACTTAGGAGCAAAAAAAAAAACTTAGGATTATGGTTAAGTTGGTAAATTTCTAAATAATTTATAAAATTATGTAGATAATATTATATATACTTATATAATTATATAAATTAAAAATGTTAAATAGGCTAGGCCTATAAATCTATAGTTTAGACTTTATGAAAAAAAGTCTGGCCTATTCATATAAAAAGGCTTGGCAATAGGCCTTAACCTGAGCCTCACCTATTTACTAAATAGGCTAAGCTAGACCTTATGTAGGCCAGGCTGTAGGCCTTTGTTAGGGGGCCTAGCCTATTTTTGTCCTGTATTAGTTGTAATAAAATGTAAAATAAATGGGATGGAATAGTTTATGGGAAAATTCTAGAAAAAGTATTCGAAATAAGGAAAAGACAAATCATAATAACGAAATCCAAAATCTCAAATAAGTCCATTTGTACCTTTTTTCTGTAACTACAAAAGTGTCACTGAATTTTTAACAATATAAGTATCTTAATTTACAATAAGAGTATCTCAATTAACAACACCAAAAGCATTTTGTACTACATATTTTCGTTGTGAATTGTTTGTGCTGATATTGTTAATTGAGATACGCTTGTTATAAATTAAGATACTCAGTGTTGTTAAAAATCCAGTGGCACTTTCATAATTATCGAAAAAGAAGGTACAAATGGAATGATTTTAGATTTTTGATTTTGTTATTCTGATTTGTCTTTTCCCTATTTCGAATACCTTTTTCTGAAACTTTCTGATTGGACCGAAACTGTCGCCTGAATCGGTCGGTCAGAATGATTGCACCAATAATGTAGTATAGGGGCAACCAATCGTTCT
>JBAGKO010000015.1:23235701-23246540 GCA_037177275.1 Acacia concinna
ATTTGAAATTATAAAATTTAAATTAATCTTTTAACATTTCAAAAAGACACTAATACCATAAGTTAAATTAGATTTTTTTAATTTTTTTGAAGTGAAAAGTGATCCAGAAACTATCGAATTTTATTATTATTCTTACAAATCTTATTACTCAACTTGCGAAAAATCTCTTATCTCCTTTGTTTTCCAAATTTGTTGAAGTGAAAAGTGATCTACAAACTAGCGAATTCAATTAATATTCTTGTAAATCCCATTACTCAACTTGTGAAAATCCCCTCTCTCATCTGTCACAGGCAAATTTCTCTCTCCTCTGTCACTATGTGTCAGTCAACGTCAGTGTCAGTGTCAGATGAATAGTGCTGTCAGAGAGAGAGAGAGAGGGAAACAAAGATCAGAAAATTATAGCGAAATTCATTACTCTTCTTGTAAATCCTATTACTCTTATTAACGAAATCCTACTACTGTTCACATCAGAAAATTTGAAAAATCCAATTTGGTCCATATCTTTTTGAAATGTTAAAAGATCAATTTGGGTTTTGCAAAATCACATGGTATTTAAGTGGAATTCTCCTTTTTTTCATTTTTTTGAATAGAAACTGGACATCCCACTACTTAAAGCAGTGGTACAAAATAAAAAACATAACCCCTACTAATCTCCTTCATCAACAACTGCCTCTCCCTAAATGGTAGGTAGTGGTTGATCAATAAAAACAAAATTCCCTACTATACTATGAGATGACCTTGCTAGATGGTCAGCCAAGATATTTTGTTCCCTAGGGATATAGGATATCAATACTTTCCAATTTTTGGACATCCACATCCTTACATCATCAATAATGTCACAAAAGGGGTGATCACTAGGATACCCTCTAATAATCAAATTAATAGCCTCAATACAGTCTGACAAGACTATAACCTTCCTATATCCTTTATTCCATCAGATCTGAAGCCCTTGTATAATCACAATGGTTTCTGTAATTGTTGGTAGGATGGTTGTGAAATTGCACATGAATCCACAAATCCATTGACCATTTTCTCCACGAATAGTACCTTCCCCTCCGCTTTGCCCCGACTCAAGAACTAATCCGTCAACTTCAAGGGTAACTTCTCCTGTGCCTCCTTGTCCGTGTCTGCACCTCCCCCATAGCTTTGAGTATATAACTAGCAATAAGCCGACAAATCTGTATCTCAACTTGCACCGAATAAACTAGCGTGTGCATCTCTATAGTTCAACTTGTTCTGCTCCCCAAATAATTTTCTGCATCTAGTTGTCCAAATGTCCCAGCACACATATCTAAATGGAGTAGCCCATGGAATCTTCTTCTTAAACTCTTTCCCAACTTTCTTGCGGATATTCCATTCAACCCATTCCCTTCCCTGTAGGTAGGAGAACTGAGCCCATAATGTCGGATGAACTATTGAAATCAATCTCTCATTGGCATTTTCATAGTCTTAAATCAAATGCATCGAGTCCTTCGATTGATTACATCCAAAGGGGCATATGGCATATTCATCCAGTCCGCGATTTTAAGTTGTGCTGTGTGAGCTCGGCCATGAGAAAATAACGACATAAATGATTTAATATTCTCCAGAACCGCCCATTTCCATAAAGCCTTCCAGAATGGCTCCACAACTCTTTGGGATCCTGCAAATAGAAAATAATAAACCGATCTAACAAAAAAACAACCATCAAAAGAGGGTATCCAGTAATACTTATCTTCTCCTCTTTCATGTCTAGGCAGGTGGGCGCTCATGATGCGATCAACCACATGAGGATAAAACCACGCACATAGTTTCTCGCGGTCCCATTCCCCCCAGGGAATAACATAGTCAATCACCTTCTCCTCTTTATCCACAAGGAGTTCAAAACCTGAAATGAATTCTATCAAGGGTTTGTTCAATTCTGACCAATTTGCAAGCAAAAAAGATGTTTGATTACCATTTCCAATCTTTACTCCCACCCCACTTTGGAATTTTTCACAAACTGAACCTATACCTCTCAATGTTAGCGATGCTCCTTTTTTCTCCTTGATTGTAGGAAAGAAACCTTGCCCACATTTGTATTTGACTTTAAATACTCACACCTATAATGTATCTTTGTTATTCAGAAGGTGCCAACATAGCTTCATCAACAATGCTTTATTTTGTCTTCCCATGTCTCTTATGCTAAGACCTCTATCCTTCCTATTCATCGTGACATAGTCCCAAGATGCCTGATGGATTTTCCTCCTTTCTTCATCTTCACCCAAAGGAAACTTCTACTCTTCTTCTTCAGTTGTTTCAATACTCCTTTCGGAATAAGTATCGTTTGCATCTTATAAGAAGGAATAACAGATAGTACTGCACTGATAAGAGTAGCTCTACTAGCTAGATTAAGATTGTCACATTTCCATCCAGATAACCTTTTTTGAGTTTTTTCAATAATGGGAGCAAAGGTAATATTGGTTACCCTCTTATGGATAAGAGGAATCCCCAAATATTTCCCTAAGTCACCCGTCAGACCTACTCCTATCCTTTGGCTCAAGTTAACCACCCTAGAAGAATGAACATTTCTAGAGAAGCACACCTTCATTTTGCTTTTGTTCATTTGCTGCCTATACGCCTCACAAAAGATCTGAAGAAAACCCAGCATCCTGTCCACTTGACTTTCGGAAGCTTCACCAAATAGAATTAGATCATCAGCAAAGAAAAGATGGGATATTTTATGACCCCTTCTACTGAGCTTAATTGGCAGCCAAACTCCACCATCAACCTCCTCTTGAATCATGTGGCTCAACCTTTCCATACATAAAGTAAAAATATATGGAGAGATAGGATCACCTTGGCGAACACCTCATGAAGAGGTAAAAGTCGTTGTAGGTTCTCTGTTACATAAAATCTGAAATGAAGGAGTAGTTATATAGGCCATGATAGCTTCACACAACTTATCTTCAATCCCCACCAAACGTAGAGTTTCATAGATGAAAGGCCATTCCATTCTATCATAAGCTTTCTCCAAATCCACTTTGACTGCCATCCAACCTTTACCTCCTGTTTTAGTCTTCATGGAATGGACCACCTCTTAAGCAATAATAATATTGTCACTGCTTTTTCTTCCCGCTATAAAGCTACATTGGTGATGCCCTACCACTTTTATAGTTGATATTACACAAGGATATAGGTAGAAAATCTTTAATTGTTTGTGGGTTGTTAGTCTTGGGTATCAGTACAATATTGGTGTTGTTTATCTCCTTAACCTGAGAAGGCTCTTCAAAGACCATCTTAACCATCTCACATACAGCTCCCCCAACTAGTTTCCAATATTCTTTATAAAAGATAACCTGAATCCCATATAGCCCAGGAACTTTAAAGGCTCCTAAGTTAAAAGTTGCTCTTCGAATTTCATCATTAGGGACAACAACATTGATTTGCTCTACATCCAAAAGGCTCAAACTAGTGAAACATGATCTTGTTCTTAGCATCACAATTAGGCTATTGGATCCATAAAAGAGCTCCAAGTAGTACACTTAAGCTATATCCTTTAGCTTGTCTTGATTGAAAACCCAAGTACCATTCTCATTTTTCAATCATATTCTTCCTTCTTCATATTAATGTAGAATTATGAAAAAATTTACTATTTCTATCACCCTATTTTAACCAATTGCATCGAGATTTCTAGTACCACAACAACTCTTCTTGAGCAATCACTTTATTATATTCTTTCCAAAGTTGATGTTTTGTTTGGAGAAGAAACTAATTATCACGCCTTCTTTTAGCTCTATCTACTCTTTCAATTATTCTAATAAGGGTCTTTTTCTTTTCAAAAATGTTACCCACTTTTTCTTTATTCCACCTTTCTGCTTCTCTTGCAAATACCTGAACCTTTTCATTACACCCTTCTTTCTCCTAGCAATTCTTTACCGCATCATAAAAAACCCTCCTCTAGGAACCAAGCCACTTGGTATCGAAAAGGCGATTTACCTCGACGAGTCCAAGACATAAGATTACTTTTAAGGAGAATGGGTTGGTGATCGGATCCAAACTTGTTCAAATAATGGACTTTAGTAAGAGGGTAGTTCCTGTTCCATTCATAGTTTATAAAGGCCTAATCTATTTGTTCTTTAAGAGTGCCCTTATCCTATGTAAATTTTTCTCCCACAACGTCAGATTCCATCAATTGGGTTGTCAAAATACAATAGCCAAATTGCCTCATAGATTGACGATTAGGACTTAACCCACCTTTTTTATCTTCACCATATAAGTAGGCATTAAAGTCCCCCATAACTAACCAAGAACCATTCACATTAGAATTAAAATTGATAAGCTCCTCCTATAGAATTTGCCGTAGAATTACATTTGGCTCAGCATAGATACATGATAAAAATATGGGATCAGTCATGTTGTTCATTTTACCCTTGACATGGATAACCTGAGTCATAGATGAAATATACTCAATATTTACTTCTTGCATATTCTATAGCACCTAAATCCCTTCAGCATGTGGCCTCCAATTTGATCCAATTGTTGTAACCAAGACGTCTAGTAATGCTATTAGCCTTGCTGCCACTTACACGAGTCTCACACAAAATCAGCATGTCCATCCCTTTTCCATGAGTTGCATCTCTGATTCGACCTATAAAATATTTTGAGGCAGCACCTCTATAGTTCCAAAATAATATATTCATAATAAAATATATCAAAACAAAAGGGAACCGAAGAATTTGGTCAAGGGTGTTACTGCCCAAAGTTCGAGAGGTCCATACTCACATCCTCTCCTTGCCCATCATTTTGAACTCCATCAATTGTCTCAAACCACATATCATTTGGGTTTGATGGTTCCTTGGCTTCATTTTCAGGATCATGAAATGATGCAAGATTAGGCGGTTGTGGCGGTTCTACCGTTCTACAATTTGCCTCTCTAATTCCTGTTGTTGCTATTCCTTTTCACCAGGCGTGATGTACTAGCTTCAGCAATTTCTAACTTCCCCATCTTATTTCCTCTCTCATCCACTGAATTAAAATTAATAGGTCCAGCAGATGAAATTGACCCAAAAATAAGTTGGTGGGTATGTCCCATTTATTTCTTTTTGAACAAGGGTGACATAATTTTGGGCCTATATAGTGTATTTCTTTTTTGGCTCGTTCCTTTTATTTTTTTTGGGCCTTTTTCCCCACTTACACTAGGCCCACTTTGTCCAACAATTATGGGCTCATGAAGCTTTTGATTTTCGGCCTTTTGTGCTACTTGATTTCCATTAGTTTTTCCCTGATATTTTTTCTTTTCTTTCTTTGACTTTTGCTTACACCCTGTACCATCCTCTAACCGTTGTGCCTCTACTGTTGCTTCGTCAATTTTTTCTTCCTTGATCCTCGTAATATCCTCTGCATCCTCTTGAACCATCTTTTCTTTCTCCTTACTAAAGGTATTTTCCATGTCCTCTTTTTTTTCCATTACGCCATATTAGCTTTCCTCATACTAGGATGTACTTTCCCATTTAAATATCCAACATTATTTGTTTCTTGCAAAACATTAAATCTCAACCCCACATTATTCTCCATATCTCTTCCCCCATACCGTGAGTTGACTGGCATTTTTTTGAGTGTGCTTTCTCTCATTCTCAGGCTTTTGGTAACGTGTCCTTTGAGTGGATTTAACTTGCATCCAATTACCATACTCCTCCTCTATATTCATGCCAAGTGTGCTTACTGGAGGATGTCTATCAATTTCCTTTCATTTATACGTTATTGGTGTACTATTTTCTGATGAGGTTGTTTCCATCAGCGTTGTCTAGTTTTGCCCTTGTTGAGTCTAATGGTTTTGTTTGCAATCATTTTGTGTGTGCCCATAAAGACCACATTTGAAACAAATGGCATCCAACCCTCATATTCCATTGTATATATACGATTTCTAAGCATAAACCGAGATCGAAGTTGCTTATTTAGATCTACCTCCACACTCACTCTTGTAAACTTCCCCCTTCCCACTACATGACTATCATTCTCCTTCTGAGCAAGAGTATTCATATCCACGTTTAAAGCTCTCCCAATCAAATTACCTATTTCTAACATACAGTCCTCTGAGTACACATGCATAGGGAGAGTTGGGACCCTCACCCATACAGCTACTTTCCTAACTTAATAACAGTGAGGATTAAAATTTGGACTCCATCTCTGCATTGCTAGATAGTGTTCTTGAATGATCCATAGGCCATCAAATAAAAGTTTCATACAAAGACTTTTTTCAACTGATCTAAAAACATAACAGTTATTAGCCAAATCAATGAGCTCAAAATTTTCAGATCTTAACAACCATTTAATTATATCCTTCATCATGTTTAGATTAGCCTTCCTACATAAGAGAGTTAAAATCATGGCCTATAGAGTTCTTTAAGTCTAGCATCTGGTATATTCAAACTAGGTAATAAGTTGAACATCTTACTCTGTTCTTCTGTTAGGGATGGGGAAATATCTTTTTCTTCTTGCAGCCATTCTTCCATCTGCTCATTAAGGCTTTTCTCAAACGCCTTCTCTTCTTTGCCTAGCAATTTTGCTTTATATGATATCAACTTCTTCAAAGGTGTCTTTCCATTCATCTTAGAGTGTGTCTACTGTGCAGGTATTTCAGTCCCCTGTTTCGGGCCTCTTTTGCAGTAGTATCTTCCATTGTCACATCTGGCGCTCTCGTACTGCCCCCTTTGTTGTTTGTTCCTTTTCTTTAGCTAGCATCCGCTCCTCCCCCTCAGCATTGTCGTGAGTAGGTGGTGGACCAGTTTTCTCACTTGTTCTCGCTTTAACTTTCTCACTCATAACTCATTCTCAACTGAACTAACATCACAATTTATTTTTACGTGCATAAATTTGGGATAAATAATTTATTTTATTTTATTTTTTAAAAACAAAAAAGATTTGACTATATCGCACCTTTTTTTTTGTTAAAGGGTAAAAATGCCCAAAAGTATTTACTTAAGGGTATTGAGTGTCTAAAAGTTTTTTAGAGGGCATTTTTACTCTAGAAATTTTAAACTAGGACGTTTTTGCCCTTCTATTGTCAACCCCAAACAATCAACGTTTATGACTATACTATACTTAGTTGGCTTTGCCATATGACACATTCAGCCACATATTACTCCACAATTATGCCATGTCATAACATATTAATTCATCCCAACAAATCTCTCTAGCCAATTCATCTTTATTGACGATAGCATCCATAAGTGATTCCAAAAATTAGCAAACTAGAAAAAAATCAATTTGAAGGAAAAGAAAGCACCCTCACCCAATTCATCATCATTAACAATCAACAGAAAAAAGAGGCATCGACATTTGTTAAATGTTGAAGGCAGAAGGAAGAAACTAAAATTGAGAACCAATATAAGCATAAATAACAAGAGAAAATCAATAGAAGCCATATAGCTACAAATAAGCTTAGATCTAGATCAAACTCATACAATCCCAAAACAATAGAAGTCGAAAACCACATCTAGAGTAATCAACAAACGAATATAAACAATATAATTGATCAAACAATATTTTTTAGGAAATTCCTTGATATATTTGGGCAATTGATCATAATTTTAGACTTAAATTGTATTTATTATAAGTGATTGTGATTAAAATTGTTTGTAATAAATTAAGCTTAAAAAGATTAAAAATATCTTATATTTCATTATTTATCTTTATTGGTTTATTTTTGGAAATTAAGGTATTACATATTTAATTACTTTTCTTTTAAGATTAGGAAATTAGGTCAAAGGAAAATATCAAAGAGCTAGATTGATTCTTGGAACAGAAGGAAATAAAGAATATATATATACAAGCTACAGGAGAGAAGGAGAAGACGCAGACACAATAGAGAGAGGCGAGGAACAGTGACACAATAAACAGAGAAACAGTTATGACACCATACAACCATCGACCACCTCCATTCATCTTCATCTTCCCTTCCTTCCAGTCAACGACCTTCATCGAAAGTCACTACTATTTGCTTTTGCCGAAAAGAGACGGCCAGCAATTCAGAAGCATAGTCACTACTGTCTGCTTCTTTCACACCCATCGTTGATCACCATCACCCATCATCCTCTTCCTTTGTTCTTCACCGTAACCACCATCGCTAGAGAAGAGAAACACCACCTTTATTTTCCCTTCCATTCTAGCTTATCCATCGACTGGTATTGTTAGTCCCTCAAACCACTGTCACTTTCAACTTCTCCCTATCACCACCACTATCTCACCCATCACAGTTAACAGTTTCCCGTATTCACCACCGTTAGCCATCTTCTTCCTTATTCCATTAGTCGACCCCCATCTGTTTCTTTTTTTTTTCTTTCACTGAACCAAAGACCCATATTTTTTGTTTCTCTAGAGTTAGCCAGATGGGTTTCTTGACTTTTAATTGCGTGGTTGTTTCTAAAATAATGAGTACTTATATTTGCTTGAGTTTTGATGGTGAAGGAGGTGGCTGGAGTTTCAATGAGCTACGAATGAGAGTTTTATTATTTTTCTATGAGCTCACCACATGTATTATAAATTTTATTTGACTTTATTTTTATTTGGATACATGTTTGTGGGATTTGTTAAACTATTTGTGTTAAATTTTGTTCTAGTGTACTTGAAATTTATATTGATTTATTTCCTTTAGCATTAATAAATTTATGCATTCTATGTGATATCTAAATTGTGTGATAAATTAATCTTAAATTGAGTGTCACGATTGTCCTCTCAACAAGAGGAAGTGAGTGCATTAAAATAATTTTTTAGCACACATCAAGTGGCATTTAATAATTTATTTAAGGGATGACTATGAATGCAATTGTAAGAGTAGTCATCAATTAGAAAAATTGGACGAGATGTGATTGCTTAGGGTTGTTTTTATTAGACTTGATGCAATTTTTAACTCCTAATTAATTTTAAGAAGCTAGGAAAACTACTAACTTTGCTACGAGAACTCGCTTTATTATATCTCTTTCTAATCCAAAAAATATTTCTTTCCTTATTATTTTTACAAAATATCAAAAATATTAGCATAGTTCAATTTTCATTTTAATTTAAAGAAAAACCCCATTTTAATCATCCTTTTAATATTTAGTTTAACATAGGGATTCAAAATAAAGGCTTCTTGAAGAGAAAACGATTCTAGGTTTGCCTATACATAATCCTTAGTTAAATTTTAATTGTGGACCCCAAGGCTATTGATAAAAAGTCTTCAATCAATAATTAACAAGGAAAAAACTAGAGCAAGTGGAGAAGATGGATAGAAATTTGGAGAGATTGAATCGCAATGATGACCAAGAAAATAGAGAACATATTTGAGAGAGATGAAACAAAGGAGCATGATGGCAGGGCGTCGAAGGAAGATCATTGAGGTTGATGGCGATGAGATCGATGGAGTGTTGAAGTTGCTGATGATTTAGACAGCGTCTAGCCATTTTCTTCTCGATAATGCATTTGGATCAGCGGAGGGGGAAGAGAGAGAGGTTAGAGATTATGGGTACACCGAAGATGTCAGAAATGATGGAACCAAAGGTAATGACAACAGATAAGGACCTTGAATCTTCAGTCAAAGAAGCCAATGGCAGGAAGAGAGGAGAGGACGGTAAGGGTTTCAAAAGATAAGGAAAGATGAAAGGAATGGTAAGGTGGAGATAGAGTGATGATGTGGCATTTATGAAGTGCCCTATAAATAAATCTATCAACTTTAACGATCAAAATTAAGTATTTAAACGTTAGGAAACAAATGCCCTAGTTTAAAACTTTCAGGGCAAAAATGCCCTTAAAAAACTTCCACACACCCGATACCCTTAAATAAAAACTTTCGGGATTTTTGCCCTTTAACCTTTTTTTTGGCTTAAAACTGTATCTCTCATCTAACGGATACTGTAACCGTGTTTGTATATAATGATCTCTAGTTCCTCTTTTAAATGTCTTGTTATTATTATATTTGTCATGTTTAATTTGATGATATCTAAATTTTTATTGGTACTTACGAGAGACATTTTTTTATAGAAAGAGTAAAAACACTCAGATTTTAATCATCTGAGTCAACAGAATCAACTACACGATAACTGTCAGCCATCACCAACTGCTCAACTGATTCTGATGGAGAATTCAACACAATCTATCAACAGACATATTCTAAGCATCTCTTGCCAACAAGTTTGCAACAGAATTTGCTTCCTGACCACATAACATGAAACCAATTTCCCATGATCTACCCACCATAAACTAAATCTCTATAAGCAACCCATAATCTGGATGTTCCTTTGGTATCGGCATTTGCAACACTACAAACAGCTCACTGCAGTCGTATTTTAAAACCACTTTGTCATACCCATTTTCAAATGTTAACTTTAAACCCCATAAACAACCAAATGCCTTCACTGTAAGCATCGAACCAAGACTAACATGATACATAAAACGAAGAATGAACTTGCTAGCATGGTCACAAATCACACCACCACAGGTGCACATGCCTAATAGATTATTCTAAGAGCCATCCACATTTACTTTAACAAATCCCTATGGTAGTGGTGACCAAAAGTCCCTTGACCTACCCCTATCTACTTGTTGTAAAGGAATCACATTACCTCATGATAGACAAGCAGTAGATCTGCCTATAATTTCCCTACAACTCTAAACATGATTATTACAAATTTGATCATTCTTAGCTAACCAAATGTGACAGCATACCACTACAAACCAATACTGAAATTCATAACCAAACACCATAAACTTATGATTCAAACACCACAACAACCTATCACAGTGATTTGAACTAGCAAAGAATACCTCCCCCTTATCTGGTGGAACTAATTCTTGACATAGCTCACATACTGACAGACAGTCACGGAGAACATATAGTATTGT
>JBAGKO010000015.1:23248212-23276516 GCA_037177275.1 Acacia concinna
TTATACATCATTGTTGAAGATCCAATTATTCCTGGCATGTCAAAGCTTCCAGCGTAGAAGACCGAAGATAGAGCACCAAAGGGAGCTGTCTTTTTTATGCTGCAGATGCAAATTAGACTTGAACCATAGGAACAAAAGAAGGACTCCCTCTTTTTTATGCTGCAGATGCAAATTAGACTTGAACCATATCTCAAATGGGGAACAAAAGAAGGACTCCCTCGAAGCCTCTTATATGAGCATTCTCCAACAACTTGCAGCAAAATTGTAGGACCTCAGAATATGGTCTAATTTGGTTTTTCTTTTTTCTTTTTTTACCTGCTAAGAAAAATAAAAATCTTAGAAGAGTATGGAAGCCATCTAGTGAAATATAATTAATTACTCAATCTAGGATGCATAATGTCCATCACTACAAATTGCCCTCATATCATTGTGTGTCCAATTTATATTTGTAAAAAATCAAGATAATTATTGATTTAAATGATTTAATTTGTGACCTTATGAATTATATTCAAAAATCATTATGAAATTCTATAATTATTCATGTGAAAAGCATCAATAACTTTTTATTGTTTTGTGAAATATTTTATGTGTTAGGCATTAATTTTATGGGACTTTTTTTTACTTCATGTGGTTTTTCATGTTTATTTCTTTTTATAGATTAATTATCTAGATGAGTTGAGACAATTCCGAAAAATGGTGCACAAACAAAAGTTTCTTAAGTATTATATTTGATACAAGTTTGGTGTTCCTAGAGCATTGGTGATTGATAGATGGGAATAATTTTACCTAAGATGTGCTAAAGACTGTTGTAGATTAAAAGAGTTTTGTTTATGATATCCAATTACCCACGCACAATGATGATTAAACTAGCCCTTTCTGCTTCTGCTATTGAGCAAACAGTAACCAAGCTACTTATAATGTCTACTGCATAAAACCCAGACACCATACATAAGTAAAAACATTCTTAATGATATGATATTAATATACAATCATATTGTAGTAATCACTAGAGGATCACTACTATATGACCCTTGAGCCAACCATATATTGATTCTGTTCTTTATGAATGAAAGAGTGAAGATATGAAGGGAATTCTTGAATTGTAAGTGTTGTGTATAAATTTATTTTGAATATTATTAGGATATATTATTTTTTTATAGTTATTTGATAACAGGTCATTGAAAATGCATTCTAAGCTATTAGCAAAGAAAGGCCAAAGTTATATCAATTGGGTCTATGTAAAGGTAAGTATTTTAAATTTAAACAATGATAAGCTATTATTTTATGTACATTATATCGGCCGTATCACTAACAATCAAAATATATGGAATGTGGATATTATGTGATGAGAGACATATATGAAATCATCAATAAGGGTATTAGTGACTCATTTAATGATGTAATAATATTATAATACATATATAATAATTTTACTTTAAATTTTAAATTTTCCTCCAAATATTTCTTATATAAAGATATTTTGAAGTTGCAACATTTCCAAAGTTTGTACCCTTATTATGATCTACATATGAGAGAGATACAAAAAGGTTTAGGCAAGATAATTCATATCTTCAACAAAATTAGAGTAGAATTTGCTAACTTTTTGGTGTAGATGTTTATCCTTTTAATAAAACTTGCTAACTTTGCTATGCACAATGTTGGTTATTAGATGCACATAGTTTGTTGATATGTTTTTCAATACACACATTGTTAGTTGATATATTTTTTTGTATATGGACATTGTTGGTTTATATGTTTTGTGCATAAATGAACATTCTCAAATGAGTTAATTATGTAATTTTATTTTTTTAAAAAAATACACTACAACATCTATTATAAACAAAACAAGCATTGTAACTAGGTACATACAACATCTGTTGTATCTAAAACAGATGCTATAACTTGATATAAATTGTGGTTGTTCATGTGAAACAACAAACACCATATCATAGCTCATAGTTTTTGGTCCTTTGTAACAACTGTTGTAGATACGGTGTATGGTCCGTTATAACAAATGTCATAGGCTACTACATACCACAATTGTTGATTCTACTACTGCCTATATATACATAGTAGCGAAAGGCAAATTTTAACAGACACTAAAAGAGGTATTTTGCTCTAGTGTATATACAAAGACACTACTACCTCCTATTCTTAATATAGAAGCTAATTAGATAGTTGATCTTAGCTATAAATGCAAAATTCATTTCCTATATTGGTCAATTTTTTGCCTAATTTACTCATATTGATGTTCAACACTCAACAATAATCCAGAGAGAGATATATGGACTTAAGGAAAATGATTAGGATATTTTTTCAAAACAAAAATGTGATGTTAACTAATTTAACCAAGGGTGTTTTTTGTAACCTCTTTAAGCCACCTAAAGTGGCCTGAGCTTTAAAAAAAGTTGATTTGATCAGAAACCTGCTTGGCAACAACTTTAAGATTAAAACTACTTTTGAAAATAAGTGGCTTAAAAAAAATAAGCTCTTAGGTTAAACTTATGAAAATAAGTTCCTTTTACTACCCCCAATTAAAACACAAGTCACTTATGATAAGTCTTTTTTTAAGTCACTTCTGATAGGCCACTTCTCCTATCACTCATCCAAACAATCCCTAACTTTATTAATCTAATCAAATTAGATAAATAGATTTTACATTAGAAATTGGAGCATGAGTAACTTATTCATTATTTTTTTTGGCCAACTTATTCATTATTACACCTCAAGGTATGTTTCATAATTATATGACTCTTATCTTAATTTTCTAACCACAAATGTATCTAAACCTAAAGAACAATATTATACCTATGATTTCAAATTGTGCTGGAATGGGTAGTTCGTTTCAAATATTTTCTTGTTAAACTTTAATCTTTTATCATTAATTAAGAATTCATATAGGAACAATATAATCGCTTAATAAATCTTTAGCCACATACAAATCATTTTATTCATAAAAAATGACATGGAGTATACAACTGTGCCAAGTCAACTAGCAAACTTGTGGTCCATATTATCTCTTCCAATCTTATTATGTCTTTTTGGTAGGGTTTTTAAACTCGGACTAGACCAACCGATCTGAGCAGGAAACCGCTAAATGTCAGTTAAATCAGTCCAGTCTAGTGGTCTGACCCGGTCCTTTTAAAAAAAATCAATTTTGTTTACTTTTTCTTTAGAATTTTATTTAAGTAAGCCTAAAAATTTCACATACTCACCAGTTTGGATCCAATTTGACTCCAGTATGATCCAATAACCCTTGACCTAGTACCCCAACCAATTCAGTGACTGGTCCGGATTTTAGAACATTGCTTTTGGAAATATGAAATTAGTTGGTTGTTGAAATTTGAAAATCTTAGCTGGTAAGGTACAGGAGTATATAATATAAATAGTAACCTAGAACAGTCTTGGTGAAATGTCAACTTAAGAAAAATTACATTAATCCTGTGTAGGGTGTAAATTTGATATATGTTATTTCTAAATTATTACCTCCAGTCATTAATATAAGACTAGTTGACTTTTTTCTTAAGAAATTAAGGAAGAAAAATAAGTTATTTAATCATATCATATTTTTTGTATCATTAGATTATATATTAGTTTATAAATTAGAAAAATTAATTTTGAGTAAAAATTATCAACATAAATACTTTAAATTAATTTAATTAGCCTTCTCTAAATAAAAAAATTAATTTGATCTTATATTTAGGATCAAAAGTAGTATATAAAACTCTTAAAGCTTGAAAGGTTGATTTGGATTTTGGGCTTGAGTCTACCCTTGATGGGTCAGACCAATTGCTCTTGAATAAAATCTGAATGAATAAGGAAGGGATTTGATATACAATTATTAGAGAATAGATTGTAATTAAATCAAGAAAGTAAATTGTTGTCAGATCTAGAATCATAGCTAGATCTAGAAAGGTTTGATTCTTGATTTGATAAATCACTTGTAATTTATTGTTAGAGAGATTTATGCTTAGTTGGAAAACCGCTCATCATTTATTGTGAGAGATTTATGTGTAATGGGCAGATGGGAAGTGCTCCCAGGAGTCTATAAATAGAGTCCCCTATCAAGCAAAATTACTATCCCAAAGAAATTGAAACCTCTTGCACTCTCTCTTCTGATCTCCTAATTTCTTTCTGGTGCATTGTTGTTTAAACCCTAGTTAGACTCTAGTAGTCTTAACCAGTACATGAGCTACACTCTCAAACCCAACCCAATACGCATCTCTTGACTCTATTTTCTTCTATTATTTATGACACTTGGCATCAGAGCCTCTTAATCCTAAGGCAATGATTTATTCTTTATGTGTAAGCATGATTAATTTTTTTCCACTGCATTTTTTTTAGATAAAAGATGTTCAGATGCTTTATTTTTTTTAAAAAAAAAATGAAGTTTACTCATTTTATCTCTTTTAATCATGTATGTATATATGTTATTCATAATTCTTGATCATGTCTCTCCCTTTTAAATCTATTTAAAACTTAAAGGCATTTTTTTAAATAATGTGTGATTGAAAGATTTATTGTTGTAGGATATTGTATATACATAATGATGTTTTTATGGGTTATTCACATGTTTATTGTCGCTTCTCTTGTTTGCATGAGTTTTGGACATCATATTTGGTTAAATATAATAGGATTAAGGGTAAAAAATACCCACCCATGTGTTTTTTTTCAAAGTTCATCCAGCACCATATGCTTTTCGATGGTTCAAAAATGCTCATAAACTTTACAAATGAGTTCAAAAATGCCCATGAGCTTTACAAATAGGTTCAAAAATGTTAATTCTGTTACTAATACTTAACATTGTTAAATGCCCTAATTTTTATTAGGATTAAGGGTAAAAAATGCCTATGTGCTTTTTTCAAAGGTTCAAAAAATGCCTGTGTTTTTACCCAAAATTCATCTAGCATCATATGCTTTATTTAAGGGTCAAAAACACCCATGTGTTTTCTGTAAAGGAACTACCACTGTGGGCCCCTAGAACAGTTTTACATGCCCAATCATTCAGGCAAGCCTAGTAAGACTATTTAGTCCAACAAGCTTAAAGCAAGTTATAACAGTTAGTCTATCCTGGTATGACTAACTACCTTGTAAGACCAAAAAATTACTTCTTTAGGAATTATGGGACACACACCCTTCATAATAGAAAGAGAGAAATCGTGGTGAGATAACGGTCGAGTGGCACCTAGTCAAAGTGGCAGGCCTCATCTCCAAGGATCTAGGAACCACCTCCCTTGAAAGTAGGACTAGATCCACTCCATGATCTAGACAAGAGTCAAAGAGAGACCACACTTACTCTCACTCAGCTGTATTGGGAAGATAGCAAAAACATATCGAACTAACTACTCTCACTATTGCTTTATGAAATCTCTATACTTTCTTTTATCTACTCACATCTATAATGAACTGACACACATAGACTACAAGTCTCATAGTTAAATCATTTCCTGTATCTATGTATATTGACATCAATAAAAAAGGCATGGGTATTTTGTTGCCCATAAAAAAAGTATATGGTGCTAGATGAACTTTGGATAAAAACACATGGGTATTTTTGAACCTTTAAAAGAACACATAAGTATTTTTTACCCTTAACCATTAACCCTTCATGACCGTTAAGTATTAATAACAGAATTGGTATTTTTGAACTCATTTGTAAAGTTCATGGGCATTTTGAACCCTCGAAAAGCATATAGTGCTGGATGAACTTTAAGGAAAAAACATATGGGTATTTTTTTACCTTAACCCAATATAATATATATGTCCACACTTTGTTCTATTCCTTCTGGACCTTCATTTTTTTTGTTTTTAAATATGTAAAAGAATGGTTTGGCCAAAAAAAAATGTAAACAAATAATGCAAAAGCAAGTTTTTATTCCCTCTAGGAATAAGAGAAAACACGCCCATATAATGTTACAATATACTGTCAACGTTGTTGAAAGCTTGAAAAAATTGGGGTTTTAAAATCAAATATTTTTACATAAGTAAAGGCTATGGATTTGTATAGCTCAAAAAGACAATTTCAATGACACTTATAATGAATCAAACAGAGATCGGGTGAGGGAGTAACAAACAAAAGAAGGTGGCGGATCAGATTACAGTCACCATCTGTTCACATGCTTTTTCCACCTAGAAAATTATCTTTTTAGTGAACATAAAGGTTATAAAGTTGTAGTTCATTTTGCAACAATTCCAATGAGACTAAGAATGCAAAAAATAGAGCTAAAATAAGGAATATATGACCTTTCGAAGTTAGCATGTCACAATGACTAGGCTAGAGGTTAAAGATGATGACCTAGCATTGATTGGCATGTCATAAGCCAAACATGACACATGTTAGAGCCTTGCCACGACATGATGACATGGCGTCCTAGTCAGCTCGCCATGTTATAAGAGATATGTCATAAGGAGAGTGTACATCATCATAGGGGTGATATATGGATCAATAAGAGATCGCCACATCATTGCCACATCACAGTCAACAGTCTTAGCTTACCATTAACTGGTCAACATTGATTGCTGACTTAGTTTTAAAAAAATTGAACCAAAATGATGACACGAAGCATGGGGTCTACAGGGTCGTCCATTTGACATGTGACAGGCACTGTCAAACTCAAAACGGCGTGTGGAGTAGAGGTGGCCAGCGCATGTCATCTACTTATGGCTCTTTAATGGCAAGTGGTAGTTATGTACCAGCAGTGAGAATGGAATTTGCTAGAATTTTCTCATTTTTCAAGATTTTTTATCTAGACATATTCTCAAGGTGCGTGAGGGCTTGTGAGACCTTAGATTGGGACACAGTGTGTTCCTAAAAATCCCTAAATTTAAGAGCTTCAATTTGATATATAATTTGTATATATGTGAAGCATATTTAGATTTATTTGGAGTCAAGAAACTGTTAATGCCCTCTTGAAAATTCTTAAAAAACCATTAAATTGATATTGAATTCATTCTTTTCATTTTGGAATTAGGTGGTGTAAAAACACTTGATAGTTTGGCTAAAACACTACTTCAATGTTGAGTAGTTATTTGTACACTTGAAAATTTTTTTAAAAAAACTTTTAAATTGAATCTCAAATTCAAATATTTTGGTTTTTGAAATTAGTTGGTGTACAATGTTAAGAATATTCAATATTGAATAGTTATTTATATTTGAAAATTAATCAAACAATTATTTTAAATATGATAAATAAAATCTTGACCACAGTAAATAAAACCTTAAAATTGTGGCAGCATGAACTTATGAAGGTAAGCTCTCCCATGTTATTTCAACCACAATTAGGGTTGAGATAGTGATTAGTTTGTTAACATTTCTTCACAAATATTTTGACAAAGGACGAGAAGGAAGAAATGAAAAAAATCATTTTATCCAATGAGATATGCGCCACAAATGCATCTAAGTAAGTGGATGAAAACAAGGCTAAGAAGGGCTAAACATTGTAGCAAGACACTACATGTATTTTATATGGCCATAAAGGAACCTGTGAGGGGGGGAACTCAATCAAGAGACAACAATATGATATGCAACCTCATATATCTTAAATGTTCTGATGAATTGAATTTATAATAAAATTTTTGCATTTAGAATTGAATTTATTCTCTTCTATGATGAACATTCATACAGTTATCCATTTAAAGGTTGTAACCTCGCTATAATAGTTGCTCCATTTAAGTGGAACCTTCTGGAGCATACTCATAAACCCTAAGGGGAAAGTGTTTAATAAAAACTACAATTAAAAGGGTGGTATGCTAACTAGAATAAGTGGGATGGGAGTCAACATAGTTGTCTCCTAATCATGAAACTAGTAAATTTATTATCTAAGTATCATACGTCTTGTTTGAACAAATACGATTTGTATACCATAATTGCCTGAGTGACCAAATTATGATAAAGTCCACTTGAACTTATGAAGACAAGCTCAATAGAAATAACAATAGAGTTAAAAACTCTTAAATCTCTTGAGAGATGTTAAAGACATCATACCAACTAGTCTTCAGCATTTAAGGGCTGAAGTACCATGAAGGAAATAAGCAGCTTATGCTATCAAGCATAGAAAGAACAATATTACTCATGTATATGATAAGGTGCCAATCTGATCAATATAATGCTATCTAGATATAGTGAAAATTATTGGAAGTTGAATTGAAAGGCTTCTCCAACAAAGTTAAAACCAAATAAATTTTAACATAATGTACTAATTCCTAATATCACTTAGACAACACTTGAGGCTAATATCAAACTAATAGGTTGAGACAAATAAAACCAAGTTCTTTCTAACAAACAGCAAATACTTGTTGTGATAGATGTCTCTCAATGAGTGGGAGTAAGCTTAATCTCCCATTAAGTGGGAATATACGATTGTAAATATTACTTTTGATAAGCATGTGGTTTACCACATTAATTAAGTCTTAATATGTATGGATGGAGGAAACAAAATCCATAGTCCGAATGAACTTAACTAAAGAGTAGGAAGATTCATCCTCCAAACTTAAATCTAAAGGGACAAGAGACCTATGAGATAAACTTGATCCAAAGGAGGCTATAAATGTTTTTTACAAAGATTTAATGCCACACTTATAATCCTTGAAGGGTTATAGAAGGAACAGGCCATGTAAAACAATGGGAGTTTAAATAGATAGCCATTGTGTTGGATGAAAGTAAGGTAAAGAATCAAAGAATTGGAACTTGCATGTGAACTCTACAAGGACATACCATCCTAATTCACTACATACAATTTTGAAATTGACACAATCACATCTTTAATATCTCTTTAGCCAAAATAGTGGGACTATGACTCTCAAATCCAATGTTGGATTTAGTGTTTTCTTTATTGGTTTGGAAATAAAATTTCATTTCTTGCCACATGAACACATTAATCAGGCTTAATGATGAAAAACTAGCAAACAAAAATGTTTGCCAAGTAATGTTGAAAACTACTTAGTCTAGTTGGCAAGACACCTAAGGAAATTTTTTGAGATTAGTGTATATATCTATTGTAGTTAGCAAACTATAACGTTTGTAAACTAATGAATGTGAGGGTAGAACACATAGCCTAGTATTTCATTGATGTCATGGACATTTATTTAAAATACGGTTATGTTTATCTAAGCTTGGGCAAGAATGGGGCTATTAAATAATGGCCAAATCTTGTAAAAAAAATTAGTTAAACTGGAAGGATAAGACCTTTTTTATTGAACTAACAAAGGTTACAAACACTTGTTTGATTAGTTTAAAATGCTCTATCAGATTGTTAGGTGACTATCAATCTCTAGAACCATTTAATTCGATGAAGTTTTCATTAACATGGTTAAGCAGATAAAAGCATAAGTGAAACTATCAATCATAGTTTGGTAGATAAACTCATAGTTATTGTCTTCAAACTTAACCAAGTTCATTTCAAGTCAGCCACATCTACGCCCTAGGTGTTGTGGATAAAAATTTAACAAGTTCAAGTATCATAAGACCATAATGGTCAGCTGCTTATATCCATAGTCTTTCCATATGACGGAAGATTAGGGGAAATATACAAAAATGTATGTCTTCATAAGATAACCTGAGAATATGATTAGGCACCGACTCATTAGTGAAAATGATGACGAATCAGTGAATGAGAGAGAACTAAGAAATACAATGTTCATACAACACATATTTCCTAATATGAAATAAGCATTGATCTTGACAAGTCTCTTCATGAGATTGACAGTGACAAGGAATAAACAAGTATTATGATTCGAGTGGGAGGGTTTAAGGTCATTCAATTTTATCTCTAAACACTTCTAGGTAGTCATCATTCAGAAAAGTGATGATGGCTACCTAGAAGTGTTTAGAGATATTAAAAGGAGCTTTTAAGATGAACACCGAAAGGCAATGCAAGATGATATAGATTATATTCTTGAAACTAGCCAAAGTGTATGTTTGGAAGATTTGTATCATTGCCAAAAGGAAAATTAGGAATATGTAAGTTCTCAATTATATGAAGGAAAATCAAACATAAAATACTTAGTGGTTAAGGGGAATCACAACTGGGAGGCATTGGTAAACAAGAAGTCTTGTTACTGATTATTTATTTTAACTCCAAACGACTAATATTGGTTATAGTGGCAATATTATGCTTGACATTACATCAATTTCTAATTTTGGAAGTGGATGTTGAAAGCTTGGTTTAAAATTATATCAAGAAGATGTAAAGACCGCTTTCCAATTTAGAAGTTGGATAACAAACTCTACATAAAACAACATGAGGGCTTGGTAGAAATGATCATCCATGTAGTAGTATAAGAGGTTTCTTAAAGGGGCATTCTCACTGACTTCAAAATAGTTGAAGAACACCACATAAGCGCCGAATAGTCTTAAGATGACTCTTTTAAAAGTCATTCTCTATAATAGAGTTAAAAGAATAAAGGATTAGAATAATCCTTGCATTCTTAGTTAATAGATTGTGGGTAAAATAAATAGATATTGCACTTGGAAAGTACAAGTCCTTACCTCATGGTACATGTACGAGTATGATCTTATAGCACCTTAGTGTGCTAAGCTATAATCTCATAGTCACCCCTATAAACAAGGCTTGACCTTAGAGAAGTTACGTGTCCTATAAGGAATCCAATACAAGAAAATGTGGATAGAGTCTCATAATAAGAATATGGTTAGCAACCTAAGTATACACATTGGTGTATATAAGATCAAAGCTTTTGGTTAGACTTGAAAATTATTTTTGATCTAGTTGTATTGTGGATTGAGTTGTAGAGGCAACAACTCATACTTGAAAGGGCACTTCAATATAAGACCTAAGAAATGGTATTGGAGTTGAAGAAGCAAAGAGATGGATGATATATCTCTATCATCCATGGAATCAGAATGTATAGCATGTTCTATCACCATTCAATGAGCCATATAGCCATAGAAGTTTCTATGAGCAATGGGAATTAATAGTAGATAGTAGGGTTCAAGTAACATCTAATGATGTGGATCATATGTCTTACAACAAAGAAAAAACATACATTTGATGTATCTCTAAAAGAGATATACTTCCAAAGTAGGAAGACAAGCGTTAAATGACCTTCTATTGACAAGATGTTGGTAGATCTTCTATTGAGCCCAGAATTTGACATTAATTAAGTTAATAAAGATCATGGGGCAGGAAAAAAAACATAAAGGCCTTGAACTCCATGTATGTTGCGAGTAGATATTTGTTAAGTATACAGAAATTAGTATGTCGTAAAAGTCAAAAAGATTGATTCACTCACATGAACAACCATCTTCCTACCAGGGCATGGGAGGTTAAAGCGAGCAAATGATCACCATGAGATAGTAATGAAAGATATTTGTGTTTGAGTCACCTCAACAAAACTGATATGAGATCTACATATACATATTTATTATGTAAAATAGACTAGCCTAAGAATACATATAAGTATCACAAGACCTATAGCCAAGTAAATAACTATCTTTTACAAATGATTGTGAAAAGAAGTTTTAGTTTCAAATGTGGGAAAATATTGGGGAGCTTAATGCCTCTATGGTAAAATACAAAATAAAAAGCGACTTACACCACCAGACAATCACCATAACATGCAATTCAAACATTCATAATATCATAGAGGTGTGAGTATATCAGCTATCCTTTTTTAAATTTAAACCGAATGACAAAAATGTCCCTCCATGAACTCAATAAGCCCATGTTGAGTCTATGAATTCATCCATGCCTAAATTCTTTTTTTCATGGGTGGTCATTTTTAAATGGAGAGTTGTCATTTACCTTTTCGGACTGAGATATTAAAAAATGACCACTTGTTTGTATGAGAAGGCAAGCATGGATGAATTCCTAAATTTGATATGGGTTTGCTAAGTTCATATTTGAAAATAACAAAGTTTGGTATGTAAATGACTACTCCACATTTATAGAATTTAAACTAAGGCATACAAAGATGAATTCCTAAACTCAAATGGGTTTAAAAAAATCATCTTTGAAACTAACAACTTAAATGGAAATGACAACTCTCCATTTAAAAACGACACCTCACGACTAAAAAAAACACTTTTAATATTTGTTTTTAGGCTCTTTAAATATCTCTTTTAAAAGGGAAGCATATGTGAGCGACGTAGAAATGTTAGCAACAACATGCATTAAAAAAGGATCTTATAAGCCACTTATAGCATTCCTTTGGGATGTTGTAAGGGTCTTACAACAATTATTTTTAAATAACGGACGTTAACAAAAAAAATTTTAAAAAAAATTGCTTTATACTTTTCAATGCCTAACAATTAAACTTTGTATAGAAATATAATCCATCACTTCATAAAACCAAAACCAAATAAAGGTGTCTAACAAAATAGTACAAACAAACATTCAACAATTGACCCAATGATAAAAATACATCCATTTTTTGTCAGGCGCATTCCTTTGAAATTTAATAAACTCTTTCACTCCATTCACCTATTTTTCACTAGTTATCAATGCATTCATCCAAATATGATATATTTTATTTCCTTCTAAGACATTTTTAACAACACTCAAGTTTAGAACAATTGTTATAAGAACAAGTTAATGCGGGTCAAGGAAGGAAATTACATTTTACTCATTTTTTTAAAAAGGATTCAGAAACATTTTCCCTTAAATTAAGACATCTCAACATTTCATAAACAACCCAATTGTGGTTAATTTGAACACAATTAACTGAATCAATTCAAGACAACATATATCAACAATTTTATCAAGCGATTTCATCTTTTTTATTTCTCGAAATCAAGCAATTTTATCAATTCAAAACAATAACACAAAGTTGTCTAATTACATCAATTTTAAATTTGGATGCTTAATTTATTTAGTTTTTGTCTCAACTATAAACATCAATAATAACAATTTTCATTCTATTCTTAAATAATCACTTCAAGCAACTAAATTACTCATTAGAACCATAATCACTTCAAGCAACTAATTTTTTTTCTCTCAACTCTAAACATTAACAACAACAATTTTCTAGATTTTTTTCCTAGAACCATAATCACCAAGAATCTATTATCAAAACTCAAGATTGCTTGAATATTAATACCTTCAAATTTCACAACCCTAAACCCAAATATCAACAAAAACCAAATGTACGAGGGAAAAAAATGAAAGAGAGGCAAGCATCTGAGATATGGAGGTCGATGACTTGGCTACAGAGGAGAGGGAGATGGTCACACGAACTATAGGGATGAGAAGGAGCTTGCGGCAGGGAAGAGCATGTTAGAATCCACGACAGAGGGATGCCATAGACCCTTTTTGGCATCGCCCTTGAAATGAGGGATGCCAAACAGGGTCTGTTGAGTCCCTCTTACCAAAAAGCGACGTAAAAACTAATCCATATAATTTAAAACAGGCCAACGCCTATACTTTTTACTTACCATTTTTAGGAAAATGAACCTTTTTTTTTGTATTAAAATTTGTACTCCCTCCGATTTTAATTATAAAAGTCCTTTGACTTTTTTAGAGAATCATAAAAAAATCTTTAAAAAGTTAATTACATTACTTAATTATATTATATATTGTGTTTTATTACATTATATATTAATTCATAAGTCAAACAATATAATTTGAAGAGAAACGACAAATTTTAATGTTTTAAAGTAATGTAATTAACTTTTTTATAATTTGTTTAAGATTATCTAAAAAAAGTAATAAGCATTTATAATTAGGACAAGAAGAAGAATATTGTAGTAGTACTTGTGAAAATAAGAATGATGTCATGGATGAATTCATAGACTCAACATAGGTTTACTAATTTCGGATTTGAAAATAGAAACATGTGATGTGGAAATGACAACTCTCTATTTAAAAATGACCACTTCCAAAAATAAGAACGCATGTATGAATGAATTCATAGGCTCAATAAAGGTTCACCAAGTTCATATTTGCAAATAGCAAAAAAAATAAATAAATACCCTCTAAACATAAAAAATTTTGAAAGATGACTTAAATTTGATAAATAACAAATGAGGAGCTTTGATCAAAACTCAATAGATAATGACTAAAACTGAATAGATAATGACTAAAACTGAATAAAGAATGACTAAAACTTAACAGAAAATAATTAAAACTAATCAATTTTCTACTTTTAATTTGTCATTTACCAAATTTAAGTTATCTTTCAGGGTTTTTAATATTTATAGAGTATTTATTTATCTTTTTCCCTTTGTAAATAACAATGTCTGATATGGAAATGGCAACTTTCTATTTAAAAATAACCACTTGCAAAAATATCATGCCTTCTTTTTTTTAAAAAAATCTCAGTGAGGGGCATATTTTTCATTCGCTTAAATTTCAAAAAGGATAACTGATGACATGCTCACACATTTATGATATTATGAATGTTGGAATAACCTCTCTGTTCTTTACCATTTTTTATGGTCTTTATGCGGAATTTTCTCAAGTCAAAACTACAAATAATTATAATTTTTTGAGAAAATAATTTATTGAGGATGTTATCCTGCATTTCCCATTCATGTCAGGGCTAAATGTCCATATGAATATTTTATTTTTAAGATTAAGATAATGACCAACGAGTTTGACAAGAATTGAAGGTGCAATTAATAGATGCATTGGAAGGAGGACCATTGTTTCATGCAGCCTATATATGGAAGTGTGCAATAATATTGGGTAGCATACAGTGCACAGTATCTGAAGGACGACTCTTTCCCAATTCATCGTCTTTCAACTATTATAATTTAGGGTTAAAAGACAAATTTATTCTGAAAGTATTGCATAAAGAGCAATTTTGTCTCGAAAATATGATTTAGGGCGATTTTGCTTAAGAAATATGATTTTGGGTGATTTTGCCCTTAAAGTTTGTAAAATTGGGCAATTTTGCCTCTGTCATTGACCGTTAATTGATCAAATATATTGAACTGACAGTCCATAGGTTATCCACTATATTTTTACTAAGATGAAAATTTGTCTTAAAAGTTTTAAATTTATTAATTTTGACTGTTAGTTGACTAAATATGTTGAACTAACAGTCCGCATGTCATCCAGTTTATTTTTGTTAAGGTGAAAATTTGTCTCAGAAGTTTCTGTCATCTAGTTCTTCTTTTTTAAAGTTAGATTTAAAAGTTCGGTACAAATCTTCACCTTAACAAAATTACACTAGATGACATGTGGATTGCTGTCAGCTCAACATATTTAGTCAATTGATGGTCAACTAACAACAGGGGCAAAATTGCTCCAAATTGGAGCAAAATTGCCCCTTAGGCAATATTTTCGGGACAAATTTAACATTTAACCCTATAACTTATAATAACTCCTTGTCTCTTTCGCTTCTGCTCTTCTGGTGACCTCTTTTAAAATTTGGACGAAAAGAGAAGCAAGACTCAGCATTTCCGGGGACTAGTTGGTGTCTGAGGACTGGGATGAGTGTTTTACTCTCTTTAAATTGATTTTACAGTTAAAGGATTAATTAAACAGAGGCCTAAGGTACCATTTTGGCATGAAAGTTCTCATATTGGAGACGTGGGTATCTTGAAATTTTTTTTATGAATATAGCATTTTTTTTTTTGGCCAGTAATGAATATAGCATTGAAAGCGTTAGAAAACGGAGTGATGTCATTTTTTACTGTTATACAAAATGAATGCTAACTTTTTACTACTCAAAACGGAGTATTAGGTTATTTTGCTCCATTTTTAATACTTTAATTTTGGGACGACATTCATCAAACAAAAATTTTCGACTAACTGCAACGCCTATTCAAATAATTAATTTTAAATATACCAGTCTCACTTATGATGGATGGAGTGAGCTATATATGATATCTAACTTTTGTAAGTAATATACATTTATCACCCCTTTGTTGTTTAATTTTTTTCAAAACACACAAATATCCTCTATATTTTAAAAATATATGTATACCCCTTCAAACTAAAGTGCACGTTACATAAATCTCTATTACATGTTAAGATTCCATTTTCATTCAATTAAAATTAGTTAACTGTTAAGTTTATTTATTAAAAAATATTTCTTTAACCAAAATATCTCTATTTCAACAAATGAGTAAACATTTATATTTTCCTAAAAAATAACTTTTTATGCAAACAAAAAATAATTATAATATATATATGTTAACAATTTCCAATATATTATAAAATTTTAGATTTTAAAATTGTTTATCATACTTATTAAATTTTTTTTATTTAGTATTATTTTAAATAACTAAAAATATATTTATTTCTTTCTCTTTTTGCCTCCCCATTATGATTGAAAACATATTTGAAAGGCTTATTTTTATTTCATCACATGTTATTAATAATATAAATTTGTGATATTATATAACTTATATTAATTTAAAATTTCAATTGTTTAAATATATTTTCACAAAGAATTTATAAATATGTTTATGTAATTAAAAAAAAAATAAAAAGCCTTAACAGAGTTAAGGGTTTAGATTTAAGTGTATATTTTTAAAATAGATGTGAGGTCTGTGTAATTAAAACAAAATATAAGGAAAGTTAGAGTATTTTATTCTTAATTTTTTGATTTGCAGTTAATTTTTTTTTTATATTTTTAATGATCTAAATTGATAGATATTTGAAAAATATCTATTAGTCTATAGTATACTGTAGTTCTTTAAGTTTCATATACGTTATATTGATCCCTTAATTTTATAAAGTACTTTCCCTTATTCTTTTTATAAGTAACTTTTTCTTTCTTATGTTCGGTCTTTAATATAAGCAATTTTCTTTTTTTGTCTCAAAAGTCAAATTATATTTTCATTTTCTACCCCTATTAAATAGATAACTTTATTATAATTATCTCCCACTTACTACTTATTATCTCTTATATAATATTTATTACATATTGTCTCTCATATATTTTATATTCCTTATCTTTCCTACTATTTTTCATAAATGGGAGAATATTTAGAAAATACATAACATTTTTGACACAATCATTATTTTTAATTAATCTTGACCATAAATTTGTTTTCCGCAATAAAGAAAAAGGTTGCTTTAAAAAAGGACCAAACGGAGTATACTTTTGATTCTATAGTTATAATACCATTAGTCGAAAACGCTAATGTGACAAACTCAAGTAATGAGTGATAAAACACAAATTTTATATATTGTTTAGTTTACCAATATTTTAAATTTAATATTAATAACATTCATAGTCATCATTTAAATTTATATAGTCATCACTTAAGTTTGTGTTTTCTGTTAGGACAATTAACGATATTCAACTTATAGGACTAAAAGTACACTTTATAAAATTAAGGGGTTAAAAGTATACCATGTATAAACTTAAAACCTACAACTCTAGTCCATATTATAAATTCATTTTGACCAAAAATTTGGTCCTTGATATAAGTTCAATTTGAAAGTAGTAAGGGTTAAGGTATAAAAAAACACATGTGATGTTTTCTAAAGTGCGCCCAGCACCAAGTGCTCTTTTTTTGTGTGCAAAAGTACACATGTGGTTATAAAAGTGGGGCAAAAATGCATATTAACCATTAAGTTTGACTTTTTTAATTTTTAAGGTTTATGTGGACGATGACTCAGCTAAGATTTTAGCCCAGAGAACAGTAAATAAAAAGAAAAAAAAATTGACATCTACCCACATATATTAATTTATCATTTTAAAGAAATAAAAAAATGATTAACTTGTTTGAGGCTGGACATAGAGAATTGTCACATCAGAGTGACTCATAGATAATAAATGAATATTAGTGGGTAGATGTGGATTGTTTTTTTTTTTATCCACTACCACTTGGGCTAAAACTTTAGTTGATTCATTATCCACGTAAATCTTAAAAAAAAGTCAAACTTAACTTAACGGTCAAAATCAAATTTAACGATCAATGTACATTTTTGCCCCATTTTAATAACCACATATATACTTTTGCATCAAAACAAAGCACTTGATGCTGGGCACACTTTGGAAAACATCACATGTGTATTTTTACACCTTAACCCAAGTACTAAATGACATTGTTTTAATTTTGCCTTTAATAAAAAAGGAGAGAGAAGAAAAAGTTGAAAAAATAACATTCATAAATAAGGGTAAAATTGTAAATTGGGCCTTTAATTATTGGTTTAAGTAATTCTCTTTAGTATATGAGAATTAATTAAAAATAACTTATAATAAGGATCATAATGATAAATGTAATTCTCCTTTATTTTAAATAGTATACTTATTAGGGTAGGGCAATCGGCCATGTTTATATTAAGGTATTAACAACCAGATTGGTCACTAAACCGGTCAAAACATTGGATCAAGGGTCAATGGGTTAGACCGAGGAGCTAAATTGAAACTAAACATGTAAGAAAGTCAAAATTTTAATGTTATTAGATGAATTATAAAGGGAATATTTTTTTGTTTTTTTGTTTTAAAAAAGGGGGTGACCGGTTCAATACTAGACCAGTCTAATTCACCCTAGATCAGATTGATTTGACCCGGTCACCTTTCGGTTCATCCCTATAAAACTACTTCAACTAAACCAAACGAGAACTGGTTTACTAATTTCCGCTTTCAACAATGGTTTAGACGAGGGAAGAATCCAAAGTTGACCTGTTTGTGTGTGAAGGTGTGTGGGTCCCCCTCTTCTATATAAGAGAGCTAAGTTTGGGTATTTATATATTTTTCTAGATTTGTTGTATTTATAAAATATATATGCACACACACTATAGAAATAATAACATAAAAACAATGGTGAATTCATGAAATTGCTTTTGGAATTTCCAATGTTGATAAGTAACTAAAAACAGTCAACGATAATAGAAACCGATAGTGATGTAAAACCAATAATGATGTAAAAGTAGGTGTCAATACTTATCCTAAACAAACATAATTCAACTCGTTAATTATATTTTATAGGAGGAGCATAATTGAATGGGATAATTCCAATTAAATCTGGTTGAAATGTGGAAATTCATCTTTAGGCCAACACTTTTAACTTAATTATCTCTAATAAGGCCAAGAGGTTCAATTAGAAATTTTTTTAATATTGTTGAAAGATAATGCCCTTCTAATTAAAATGATGACTAATTATCCATTAAATCAATTCAGATTATATCAATCATTCTTATTTGCCAACCAAAATGTGCTTGTTCCTGGTTGTAGTTTTTAATTAATATATTTTTTTAATAAAAAAAATCAAACAATATCTAGCACCAGCCGGCCATTTTATTCAACTGGTAAACTCCAATTCGACTTTTCTGGCTGAAGTTTTATGTCAGTCAATACTCACTATTCTTAAAACAACTATAAAATATATAACTTATAATAAACAACATATAATTTTTTAAAAAATAAGGATTAACGACTAAGAAAGAAAAATATTTATTATAAAGGACTTAAAAAATTATAATTATTTTTAAAGATTAAAACTTAAAAACATTATTTGTTGATTATTAAATTACCCCTAACTAACTCCCTACATTTTTTCTATCCCATCTTGAATATTTAACGGTTAAATATTAATTCTCGTTCCTTCATCTTTGGTTATCCTAGTTGGTCATAATAAATATTATCATTCAAAATATTTTCTCCTACTCATGGGCATTTATGAGTGGGCAATATATTATATAATCTTATATCTATAGATATCCTGATTTGCACAACTTATAGAATATGAGGACTAAAACTTTTTAAACCTCCATTAGTGTATTAAAAAAATCAAGTTATAATACAAAAATCAACCCTGTTTCACCACAATAACAAGCATCATCCTTCTATTTTAGTTTAAAAGCCAAATATAAACTAGCTTTGTTTCATAATTAGCGGCCTTACAAATTATCATATCCTCATTTTAAAGAATTTAAGTGGATTTCATTGAGATTTTATTTAAACATGTGCATTTGAAATATGATTTGTAGTAATAAATCGCAATTGCTATACTTATGAAAGATGACTCTTTTTCACTTTTTTTGTTCCCCTAAGTTTTTAGAGTTAACAAAGAGTAATTTAGTAATCAACAATATTTTTTTTTAATTTTTGGTCCTTCTAAATAATTAAATTTTTTTAGTTATTTTATAATAAATATTTTCTTCCTTAATCCCTATCTCCAATTTTTCCTAATTTTAAATTATACATACCAAGTACGATATTTCTTAGGAAAAAATTTAGAAAAATATCATGAAAATTGTAAAAAGACAATTCATTGTAGTGAAATCTAAAAATCTCAAATAAGTTCTGAAATTTTTAAAATTTTGAAATTTTGTGAAATTATGTAAATGCCCCTATATTTTCACAGTATCTATATTAACACCCCAGAAGCGTTTAGGTAATATGTATTCAAGCTCTAAATATAGATACTCTTATTGTGAATATAATACTCTTGTTGTAAAAATCCAGGATTTTCACAGCAAGAGTATATATTATTAAAACCTTTAAAACATTTATGTAATATGTATTCAAACTATGAATATAGATACTCTTATTGTGAAAATCTAGAGTTTTCACAGTGTATTTATATTCACAGCAAGAGTATTTATATTAATACCTTCAGAGACATTTATGTAATATATATTTAAACTGTGAATATAAATACTCTTATTGAGAAAATCTAAAGGCATTTACATAATTTCAAAAAAAATTCAAGATTCAAAATATTTTAGATTCCTACAAAAGACTGATAGGGGATTTTCATATTTTACAATATTAAATTGTCTTTTTACTATTTCTATGGTATTTCTCTGAAATTTGCCCTATTTCTTAACTTGGAAAGCATATATAATAAGTAATTAACATTGAAATTTTCGTTGGCAAAAAAATATAAATAAATAAAAGACTGAAAAATGAATAAAGTTGAACGTCTACCCCTATTTTTCAGTTTGTAATGACCGGTTGTAAAAGACGCGGCCAAATAGGAGCATAAGAACGAAAAACGTTTCTTGTTGGGATTCGAAATCGCAGATAAATTTAAATTTCTATTCTGAATTCTGAATATTAAAAAAAAAAAAGGTGAAAAACACAACACAGGGAGCGAGAAGGGATCGGAGGAGGAGGTGGAGGAGGAGGAGGAGGAGTAAAACAAAGAACATGGAAGGAGGTCACAGCGGTGCCGACAAGACGGCGTTCACCGAATGCTTCCGGCGATCCATTGCTTCTCCGTACATCATGCGCCTTGCTCTTTCCGCCGGAATCGGAGGCCTTCTCTTCGGCTACGACACAGGTACGTAATTCAATTCTTCTCCGCACTTTCTCTCGGAGAAAACTAAAATGGGTCTTCCGAATCACGTTGAATTCCGATTAATTCGAACAAAGTCGGATTTCTTGATTAAACCCCAAACTCTTTCAAATAATCTTTAATTGCTTTATGGAGTCACATTGAATTGAATTGAGTTCGGACTGTTCGATCAAAGTCGGGTTTTCGCGTCGCATAATGTCTATGGCTTTATGGAGTTTCATTGAATTGAATTCCGACCATTTGGAAACAAAGTCGGGTTTTCGGGTCACATTGGAGTCCGAATAATTTAAATGGGTCAAATTCAAATTAAATAGGCTTAGCTTTTTTATAAAGTGGGACTGAGGCGTGATGCTTGAGAAGAATATAGCTTTTTTGTTATGGAGTAATGTCCATTCGTTCGGTTGTTCACTGTTTACTTTTGTATGAACAGGAGTTTGAAAAATGAGTTGAATATTTTGTGATTATATAAATTTTTAAATTAATTTTTTGATTCTTTGATTGTGATTCTGGTAAGGTGTGATTTCTGGAGCTTTGCTGTACATTCGTGAGGACTTTGAGGAAGTTGACAGGAAAACATGGCTTCAGGTTCCCCCATCTTCTTTTTCTTTATGCATACTTCCTCTTGTACTTATTATAATATTGTTTTTTTATAAAGCACTTATAAGTTTACAAGTTATACTCATTTTTATTTTAATTATAAAATTTAATTGATTTTTAAAAAAAATTATAAAAAAATTAATTATCTTACTTTAAAGTATTAAAATTTATCGTTTTTCTTTAAATTATATTGTTTTACTTATAAACTAATATATAATATAATAAAATATAATATATGATATAATTAAATGACTTATTTTACTTTATTAACTTATCCAAAGCAAATCAACTAGACTTTATAATTATGATCGGATTGAGTATTTAGTTTTTCATGTCTGCCCATATTTAATAAAAATAGTGGGGAGAGTGAAATTTATGTGATAATTGAGTTTAATGTAATTAATAAGATCACTTAAATTTTAGAATAACTAGAATGTTTTTAACTTGTTATAGTTGAGATTGATGACCTCACTCATATTTCATACGCCTTTTGTCTTTTGTTTTTAAATAAAAGTTTAGGCCGCTAGGATGTGAGTAGGTTCATTATGGCCCATGACATGCCTCATCTCTTAAAACTGAAGAGTTTAGACATTCTTGCCAATATCATGGAAGAGCTTAGACATTTAGCCTTAGATTATTATGAAATAAATTACTAAAAGATTGTACCAAAAAACAAATTGCAAAAAGATTCCCACTACAAAATTTATTACTACCTCATATTCTAAACATTTAAAATATAACATCTTAATTCAACTTGTATTCAAGATTCATTACCTTTTTTTTTTTTTTTTGGTTTTCGAGAGTATCCTTATTAATTGCCTATGGTAATGAGTTTTTATCTAGTTCCAATACACATGGTTATAATAGATATTCTAGAGAAATCAACATATGTTTTGTACAAATGAATGACTAAATTAATTTTCTTGATATCTAAAAATTAGTTATCCTGCACTTGTGTACTAAATAACTAGAGGGTATCTAAAAATTTATTTAAAGAGTGCCACGTATTTTTACTTGCATTCAACCTGTTTTTAACTACACTGCTTGAGTCTTTTCAACCATTTCGTTTAAGTATTACTGTTATAAATTTGGAAAAAGGATACAAAAGTATAAAAAAATTTGTGATTTCACGTCTAGAGGCCAAAACATGTGATTTCTTGTACATTCAGCTGATTGTTATTTGTAAGCTTTACTTTGGAAGCATCTTAGCGTTTACTTTGCCTTTTGTAAATTATATATTAATTTATAAGTTATATAAAATAGTTTTAAAAAAATGAATATAAATACTTTTAATTAATATAATTAGCTTTTTTCTTTTAATTTTTTTAAATTTAATTTTGTTGAGCATCGGAGGGGAGTAATATATAATAATTATATAGTCACAGAACAACTTGGGGAAAAACTATCCTATAAGTGACTAAATTTAGATATTTTGAGTTAATTACTAATCATAGAATTCAAGCTCAATAGTGTAAATGGAGAAAAGCTATTGAAGTTATTTATGATCAGAAAGTACCTAAATAGAGTAAAAAGGAAGTTTTATTTCTACTACTATAAGACCAGCAATGCTATATGGATGCGAGTATTGGTCATTAAAAGGACATCATAAGCATAAAATGGGAGTAGCTGAAATGAGAATATTAATATGGATATGTGGTCATACAAGATTAGATAAAATTCCTAATGGTCACGTTCACGAACAAGTTGGAGTGGCTTCTATTGAAGATAAAATTGTGGAAAATCATTTGAGGTAGTTTGGTCAGTGCAAAGGAGGCCATTGAGTGCGCCAATAAGGAGGGTTGATCAAACAGTATGGAGTTTAGTAAAAAGAGGACGGGGGAGGTTGAAGCGGATACTCCGTGACGTTATTGAGAGGGACTTTTTGGTCAATAACCTATATAAGGATATGGTTTTTAATAAAGTACAATGACGTCGTGTGATCCATGTAACCGACTTCACCTATTCAGATTAAAACTTTGTTGTTGTTCTAGTCACAGAACAACTTCTTATCTTATCTTAGAATCCATAGGAGGTCAGTGATTTAATTTGCTACAAATTATAAATTTGATATCCTCGTTCAAATATTGAGATGAAATGAAAACATCTTTAAAAAAATTATATATGTACCAAATAAATTATATTTAGAGATTTATATATAATAAAAATTCTTGTTAATTTAAGATATTTTACAAGGTATGATTATTAATTTTCAATTCTAAAGAGAACTCGAGTCTTAAAATTTTGAACTTACTTCAAAATTTTAAGAAAAATTAATATTAAAATATTTTTAAGTTATAATTTCCTGTAATATATAGGGAATTTTCTTCAATTTTATAATTCTATAATAAGTTTCTAAGACTTAGTAATAACTCTTAGATAATTAAAATTTTTAATATTCTGAAACATAATTTTATCCATTGAAGATGAAATATAACTTTTATTTAATTTTAATTCTTAGAAGTAAGAATTGAAGGTCATGGTTTAATTAGTAAGGATTTGACTCCTAACTCACAAGATTATGGGTTCAAAGTCCTCAGGCAATCAAATTCCATTATTGTTGTGGAAACCTTATAATTGGGTGATATGTAAGTAACGATGTAATCGCTCTTTGAGCCTATATATCCTTAGGACTCAATTTAACTAAATTTTTATTTCTCCAAAAATAACTAATATGATCAGTGTAGTTAATGATTATATTCTAGAATTAAATTATTTATATACTATTTTTGCAATGATTGTTGTGTTACAAAATTTTCATCATCCATATGTCACACATGGCCAAGCTTGTTTGTAATGTTCTTAAAAGCATACTCTCTTATACCTCACTCCTTCCATTAAACCCTATTTTTTAGAAGTGTATATATGTTATATAGACTTCTTTTCAAATCACTAGAATTATCTTTCTTTCTTTTGATAACTTACACAACTCTCCACTACAAACAAAAAGTGAGTGCACAATTTGGCACTAAAAAGACTACCTGATAGCTAGTTACAAAACTTAAACAGCTAACTAACTCTTACATCAGAATATTAAAATATAATTTGCCATAAGATGAATCCTTCAGGGACCTAATAAAATGTGCACTGAAATGCAGGAAAACATTGTGAGTATGGCTGTAGCAGCAGCTATAATTGGTGCTGCATTTGGAGGGTGGATGACAGACAAACTGGGTAGAAAGAAATCAATTTTGATTGCTGATGTTTTGTTCGTCTTGGGAGCTGTTGTCATGGCGATTGCTCCGGCTCCGTGGGTCATCATTCTCGGGCGAATCTTCGTTGGATTGGGCGTTGGAATGGCTTCCATGAATGCTCCCTTGTACATCTCTGAAGCTTCTCCTGCTAAGATCAGAGGAGCACTAGTTTGCATCAATGGTTTGCTCATCACTGGTGGCCAGTTCCTCTCTTACCTCATCAACTTGGCTTTCACTAAGGTATGCTTCAAAATGCAGCACATCACTTTGTTACATTATCACAAACGGGTAGAATATTATATGCAAGTAACTTAGTTCTCATTCCTGTCACATGATATTTTAAGATGTTACATAATAATAAACACATGACTTGTAGATGCTAGTTTATTAGTATGTAACGACGTTTCTACTTTGTGTGATAGTTTAAAGTAGTAAAATGAAACTGCCACCTGTCCCTAATATATGAGCTAGTCAGGAGTTGAATTTGGTCTTAAATATAATATCATAATTCATTTTATCTCATATATTTATCATTTTCCCCTCAACTAATTTTCTAAACTTATAACTAATAAATAATCTAAAGTTACGCTGAGGGTATTTTAGATAGATTATACCACATTTGTAATAATTAATTAATAAATATTCCTTCAGTCCTAAATATAAAACCTCATTGTAAACACAGAACGAGGTTTTATATTTAGGACTGGAGGTAGTACTTGACATCATTTCCCATAATTTACCTAAATTAGTTAAGTAGCTCGTACATCAAGGATGAATGGAGTATGTGTTTCAAAATTGACGTGGAAAAATACTTCCTCCCGTATTAAATATAAGATCCATTTTACTTTCTTTGAAGGGATTAAGGAAGATAAATAAGTTATTCAATCATATTACATGTAGGGTATCATTATATTATACTCCCTCCAGTCCTATTTATAAGATTTAATTGAAAATTTGATTTATTCTTAAATATAATATCCCTATCCAATTTGTCTCTCATGTTTAACCACTTTTTTCAATCTACCCCTGTCAATACTTCCTTAACTATAATTAGACACTACAATAAGAAGAAATTCTACTTCCTTCCCCACGTCCCATAGATACAAGCACAAAGAGAAATGATGAATATGAAATCGTAAATTAAGGGTATTTTAGAACATCATGTGATATTATAACAATTAACTAATTTAACTAATATCCTTAATTCCTCCAAAAAAGTCAACTAGGTCTTATATTTAAAGCTGAAGTGAGTATAACAGTTTATAAGTTAAACAACATAGTTTGAAAAAAAATGACAAGTTTAAATACTCTAAGTTAATTTAATTAGCATTCTTAAAATTCTTCAAAATAGTCAATTTCGTCTTATATTTAGGACCGGTTGTAGTAATAGTTAGTAAAAGCCAGATGCAAGTATTCATTTCTTGGAATGTATGAAACGTTCTCATCTCTTTCATTTGAACTGTTGCAAGCAAATTTGGATTATCTAAATCATTTTTTTTTCCTGGTGTAATTGTTAATAATTGGGATGATTCATATAAATAAAATCTGAACTCAGAATTAGACTGAAGTTTAGGAGATTATATGTAGTGTCTCTTAAAAAGTTAAACATAGTGAAAGCTTAAAGCTTTATAATAACTCATGTTTAAAGGGCTAAATTTTGTGAATTCAATTTGATTTTGGTTTTAGTCATCTTGGACTTGGCGTGGCATGCTTGGAGTGGCTGCAATTCCAGCTTTTATTCAGTTCATTTTGATGTGTTTCCTTCCTGAATCACCTAGATGGCTCTACAGAGAGGTAATACATTAATTGATTTTGCCTGTATTATCTTTGAAGAACCAAGTTCAGTGTAGCTTTTGATGCTAACTGTTTATTAACTGCATTCATAGTTATTTGTCTTTTTTTTAACGGCTTTTTTCATTTAGATTGATAATTACTTTCTCCATTCCCTTTTATAAGCAACTACCACCACCTATGGTTTCTTTCTATTTATAAGAGACATTTGGAGAGTGTCTCAAACTTTCTATTTTTCCAACTATGGCAATTTAATTACTCATATTAATATCATGGCATTTATTGCATTTACCCACACTTCCCCCACCACAGACTCTCTCTTCCACATATCTCTTTCCCTACTTTTCTTATTCTCTCTCTTATTCCCTTTCTTCTTATAAATAAATAAAAGTATTTTAGTAAAAAATGGTCGTACTCTTAACACGTTTATTGTTTTTAACCAACATTTCAAACTGCGAGATTTAGTTAAACTTTTCTTATATTAAGAAATGGACGGAGTCTTTCTAATATCATACTTGAATATGAGAATGAATCACCCTGATCAATCTCTGGTTCTTATGAAAATTAGCTTGTTTCACTCATTAGCCCCTCTTTCCATTCACTTCTTGACCTGCTAAAAGTTTTATAGTAGACTAAATCTATTAAATTTAAATAGATGAAACTAATAAAGAACGTGTTGGTGTGTGTGTCCATTTTTTTAAGCATAAAAAATTAGTTATTTTTAGGAAGATTAGATATTTTATAAAAAGTTATTTATTTTGTAGAAATTGTATAAAAAGCAGGAACTATTTTGCTTTTTTTTCTTTTAACAATTGTAAAAAATTTTGATTTTGATTTAGTGACTTTCAAATATTATGATATATCTCATCTAACGCACTTGACTAGTTTCAGCAGTTGCTCAATGTAGCTTCTTAAAATAATCAGAACTCTTATAATTTTTAAAATTCTAATTATTTTCAAAATCTTAAACAACGTGCTATAATCTCAAAATAGCATTTTTTTTCCCCAAAAAAATAAGTGTCGTTTTCTCATGGAAAAAGCTTGAACAAGCGGGCTCTAAGGTAAGTATAAGATACTTGCCTATATGAATATGAGCTATTGTATAGGTTTTTGACTTGGTTGGTTCTCTCATTTCACTAGTTACCTCTTAGGGGAGAGACTGAAGAAGGCTAAAGTAGAATGAGATGTCTAGTTCCATATTGACAAGTATGGATTATCTATAAGTACTTAAGTGGTGGGTTGGTTTTCCAACTTAAGTAGCTGTGGCTGTTTCGAAAGGAAAAAAAGTAGAACGGTTACTTGTGGAGGGTTCTAAGTGACATAATGTTAAATGTTGTTGAGCATAGCAGCCAAGATATTGACTTTTTAAGGGAAGTTAATTGATAGAGGACAAAGTTTCCCTTAGGGTGTGTTTGGTATGAGGGGAGGGGAGGGGAGTTAGGGGATTTTGCTCCCCTCCCCTTGTTTGGATAACAAAAAATTTTACTCCCCCTCCCAACCCTCCCCTCCAAAATTGGGGGAATTTGGAGGGAAAATGTTATATTTTGGCTTCTATTAATTAATAT
>JBAGKO010000015.1:23291889-23303905 GCA_037177275.1 Acacia concinna
TCACGTTTCATAGTTTTATAACAAACAAACTAATAACAATGTATAATTTATGGCCACAAATTCTAGAGATGAAATTAGCAACATTTATATATATATATATATATATATATATATATTAACAACATAAGATCATATGTTAACAACTTTTATACTATTTTTGCACCTCTAGTTTGTTTTCTTTTCAGCTATAAATTAAGGACAATTTAATCTTTTAGAGAGATTTGAAAAATCCCATATTTCTACTTAAATCTAACATGGGATCTCCTAATTTCAACACATTTATTTGTTTTTTTTGTTGCATATTTCCTTTATATTTTTTTTGAGATTTTCCCAATTGGATTTGAGTACTGTTACTTTTTTAAAAATAAAATGGGTAAGATGGAAGATAACATCACTTCAATTATAAAAAAATTTAAATTAGTTTTGTTACCAACAAGTATAAAGGGTTTGACTTCAATTGTATAACAATTAACAACTCAATTTTAGTAACAAGTCACTTATTTGAAATTTTGAACTCCGCGTGGTAATTTTTTTAATATTTTTTCTTGTTTTGATTAGTTAAGGGTATAATTCCCAATATTTTTTTATGGAAAACATAAAGGGAAAATGACACTTAGATACCACTTGAATTTTCAAAACCCAAAAAGGTCTGTTAGCATTTCTAAAATACACCAAGGTATCATGGACCAAATTGGGTTTTTTTTTAAGTGTGAAGTGGTACGGAAAGCAACAAATTCCATTACTCTGATGGGTAATCCTATTACCCTTGTAGCGAAAAATCCCCCCCTCCTATGCTTTCCAGATTTTGTGAAGTGAAAAGGGATACACAAAATGACGAATTTCATTACTCTTATGAGTAATCTCATTACTCAACTTGCGAAATCCACAAACTAACATGTTCTCTCTCCTCTGCCACTATGCGTCAGTGTCAGTGTCAGCGTCAGATGAATAGTGTTGTCACATGGGGAGAGAAAAACAGAGATAAGAAAATTGTAGTGAAAACAATTACTCTAATGGGTAATCTCATTACTCTTATAATGAAAATCATATTACTGTTCACATCCGAATTTGGAAAACTCAGATTCCTCCCTTCAGTTTTTGAAATTCTAACAGACCTTCTGGGATTTTAGAAATTCAAGTGGTATTTAAATGGGATTTTCCCTAATATTTAATTATCCGGCGAACCCAACACCTGGCCGGCCTTAAAGCTATTGGTCAACTGTTTTTCTCATGCGGGACCGCGTCCAGACGCCTAACCCGATTGGTTAAGCGAGTGGGTCAAAATAATCCCGGTCAACCCGAATTGATAGAAACCGAAATCCCTTCCCCATTTTGTTGACCCAAGTTTCTTCAAGATTGAAATTATTGATTTAGAGATTATGGAATTGAGATTAGCATGATATGATTGTACAGGCAAACTAGATATTGCATACAGGCATGGCGGAATCAGTTCATCGGCGAACCGGTGGGCGGCGTGGGGAATTAACCCTAACAACAATGCCGTCAACGCCATGCCCGGAACTCAAGCTCTGGTGGCGATCTCACAATCCGGCAACAGCCCGACGGCGTACACAGCGCCGATAAGACCCTCCGGCAATTTAGAAAGCACTCAGCTGATCCAAGGAAACCTAAGGTACACCGTGACAGGCCTAACCGCGGCGCGTGTGAACGACGAGGTTATCATCTTCGCTACGGTGATGCTTCCAGCCGGAACGACGTCATTGGTCCATGTCTGGCAGGAAGGCCCTCTTGCTGGTACGACGCCTCAACGACATGATCTCACCTCGGAGCATACTGATTCGAAGGGGACGTTGGATCTTGTTTCCGGCGTGACTCAGTCCGCTCCTGGCGGAGATACTCTTAGAAGGAAAAGAAATGTAAGTAAGAAATTTTGTTCAAATTTCACTGAATTTGAATTTGGTACTCTCCTTACTGCATCTATAATTCATTACTTTGTTTAAAGTACTAATGTTTTTTCTTGACCCAAAAAAAAAAGTACTAATGTGTTTTTTTATAATATTCTCAACTAATTATAAAACTTTTTAACAATTAATCGTTAACTAATTAATTTTTAAGAATAATTTTGATATCATCAAGAAGTAAGTAATTTTAATAATTTTTATTTATATATGAAAATTTGTTATTGGGTAATATTAATATGGATTGGAGTTATTACGGAGTATTATTTTGAGAATGAGTGGAAGAGGATTGCTTCTTTTTTTTTTTTTTGAAAATAAATCCAAGCCATTAATTTTTTTTAAAAAAAATATATAACAGGGTTGCTTAACATTAATTATTTACATTTAATTAAATAAATGGCTCTAATATCATTTTATCATTATTTTTCAAATTAAAAATATCAATTTATAAAAGAATATGTGAGCCCTTATTTCTATTTTATATTTTACTCCAATTTAAGCAAAAAAGAAAAATAGAATGAAAGGAAAAATCTAAAATTGAATTGGAGAGATTTTTTAAATTTAGACTTTAGGATTTAGATTTTATATAGTTTAAATAAAAATAATTTTGAAATTCGGCATCGATCAATATTAATATCAATTTAATTCATCAAAAAAATATTAATATCAATTTATAAATGATATCATATATTAAAATAAAGCCAAAATTTTTTTTCCCCAACAGTTAAAACTGAAGTTATAGGTGTTTTCTGGTTGTCATCGAATAATTTATAGCCATCTCTTAGAAAAAAATGGAGATAAATTATTCTAATTATTTGTTAGATAATATTTCATTCAAAGAATTAAGGGTTAAATGGTAATCTACCCCCCAATGTTTTTAGCGAGGAGCAATTTACCCCCAATGTTTTTTTTTGAAGTAATCTACCCCAACATTATTTATTTGGAGCAATTTACCTCCCAACATTATTTATTTGAAGCAATTTACCCCAACATTATTTATTTGGAGCAATTCATATCCTCAATGTTCAATTTAATTGTTAACTGTTGTGGGTAAATTGCTTTAAATAAATAATGTTGGAGGTAAATTGCTCTAAAAAAAATATTAGAAGGTAATTTACTCATCTCTGAAAACGTTGGGGGGTAAATTGCACTTTAACCCAAGAATTAACATTTATGGGGGCAATTTGGTATGAGGGATTTTGGGGAGGAAAACTTTTATAAGTTAGATTTTAAAAAAATTAGAAGACTAGAGTTATATGTAAAACCTATTGAACTAATTTGATTAAGTTAAATAAGTTAATTAATTATGATAAATGTAACATTATTTTGTTTTCTAAAATACTCAAATTGCATATGGTCTTTGGCATCAATCATTCTTATAAAAGAAGAATATATCACCTTGTTGAGGAAGTATCAAGATAAGTTGGAAAAAATTGATAAATATAGGAAATTTGTCTTATATTTTAAAATTAACATCAATTTTCTAATAATATATGTGAAGATAAGAAAATTGATGATACTAGGGAAGTTATTGCATAAATGTAAGAGTACAGGGAAATTCAGCTTAAAATCTCAAAGCAAAATGAGTTTATCTATCTATATATGACATAAAGATAAAGTTCATAAATGTAAGAGTTGTGCATAATCTCGCATTGTATATATTGATATTAGTAATGAACAAAACTACTAGTAAGAAGTAATTGGCATAAATGCAAGAGTCTAGAGGGATTTATCATTAAGTATCGAAACACAAGAAAATAATCTAACACATATCATAGAGTTCAGGAGAGTTGCATACAATTTCACCTTTGTCTATATTGATATTAGGAATGTGGTAATGTAAATGTAAAGTATGTTTTGAATTTGTGGAATGATGATGGTGATGATGAGCAGGTGCATGGAGTGTTGAATGCAGTGAGCTGGGGTACAATGCTACCAATTGGAGCCATAATAGCAAGATACTTGAAAGTGTTCAAATCAGCAGACCCTGCTTGGTTTTACCTTCATGTCATTTGCCAAACCTCTGCTTACATTGTTGGTGTTGGTGGTTGGGCTTATGGCCTTAAACTTGGTCATGACTCTGTTGGTGTTGAATATGACACCCATAGAGCTCTTGGCATTACCATCTTCTGCCTTGGAACTCTTCAGGTACCTATCATTTCCCAAAACAAAAACACTAATGTCCTGCTTGGTTGTTAGAAATGATATGAATGGGATATGGAATAGGGGCGGTAGAGAATGAGATTGATACATTCCTCTTGTCCTTAATATGAGAGTTGGCTAATTAATTTGTAGATATTTAGGATGCTAGTTAAATTAGTCAGTTGTAAGAAATGTGTGTTGGTTTTCTAAATTACCCTTTAACTATTTGCGTTTAAGACTATACCCTATTGATGGAAACCTGTTTCATAAATATATTTTATAGGAACCATTGTGGAGGACAAGTTATAAATTTGAGAAATAATAGATTGATGTCTTACATTTATGGTCAAAACAAACTTCTTCACTATATTTTACATTTAGGATCAAATGAATATCTTTGAAAGAAGAGAGCAATTAAATAATAGAGATGCGGGAATAAGGATTGACACACAAGTCTTAAATATAGATATTCTTAATCTTTAAGAATGGTTGCCATGAAAGAGCAAGAGATTATACATAGGGTTACAGTCAACCAAACATTACATTAGAATAAAATCATAAAGATATGCTTATATTGGAATATAATGATGGTTGCCATGAGAAAGGCTACTGATAGGAATTCTAAAGAGTTGAATCAAACAAGATCTAAATGATACAGGTGTTTGCTTTAGATAACTTAATTTTGAAAATTGAATATAAAAACTAAAGAAAATCTCAACCTCAAGAGGGGTAGTTCTAACTATGGCTAATGACTTCTCTAGTATTATGAAGGAACTGAAAGAAACATTGCTCAATTGAATACAGGTGTTTGCTCTATTCTTAAGGCCAAACAAGGATCACAAATATAGAATCTTCTGGAACATGTATCACTATCTGGTAGGATACGCCACAATAATCATCAGCATAGTCAACATATTTAAAGGCTTTAATGCACTTGAGAACTCTGTTGGAGATCGTTATGATAACTGGAAAAATGCATACATTGGGGTAATTGCTTGTCTTGGTGGCATTGCTTTGTTGTTGGAAGCCTACACTTGGATCATAGTGTTGAAGAGGAAAAGATCAGATGCTAGTACAAATGGAGTGAATAATACTAATGGAGCATATGGGATTACTGATGTTGGGTATGAATCTAAACCACAAGTTTAATGAGTAGGATAAGTTATATCTCTAGTGAGATCTCTAATCAACAGTGCGGTCTAGGCACTCAAATAAGAATATGTATGGTTGTGGGTCTCATTCGATAGGTGATGTCTATTATTGTGTCTATGTCTTTCTAATTGCGCATGTCGTATAGTTAGAAACAATCCTAATTAGTAGGATCAGTCATAGAAAGAAATGTTTGGGGTTTCTCAAATTTTGGCTATTTTTGTATTATTTATGGCTTCTTTCATTTTGGGGTCCTTTTGTAAATTGATTTCACATGAACTATTCTTGAGGGTATATGTAGGATTATCCCAGCTCTGTACCCATATATATTTAGATTTGGTTTTATTCTTTTACATAGTAGTCTTGGAATAAATTTGAGTGTCCTTGGTTGTATCACACACAACTATTTAAACATGCCAGTTCATATATGGCTAAAATGATTATTGTTGGATCATGGTCTAGCACAAAAAGAAGCCTTTGAAATTTTCTGAATCAATAAATTTGTTATTGAAATGACCGTGAATATATATTAAACACTCGAGAACAAAACATGTAGATATTGAAGTCTTAGAAACATTATATATTTATACTGTAATTTTGTAACAGAGCATGGCATATACTTGATATCTCTCAATTCCTTCAAACCCCTAGTTTCAATTAATGCTTTGTATTTTGTAACATCTCAAAATTATTTTGTGTTTATCTAAGAAAATTCAAAAGAAATACTTTTCTTAAAAAAATCAAGGATTATGTTGAAAACACAGAAGGATCAATTTGCAAGGATTTTTTTTTAATGTTTTGAGGCTTAAATAAGATTAAGAAAAATTAAGGGAGATAGTGATACTAAATGCATCATTTCAAAAGTTTAGGTACAATACAGCCCTCAGTCAAATTTGAAGACTAAATTTGTAGATTATATTTACAAGTTTCTTTGCAAATGATTCAAAAAGTCTAATTAAAGTATATTAATGTGTGTGTGTGTGTGTGTGTGTGTGTGTAAAGTAGACTACGGCTTCAAATATGGCTTGGATGATTCATGCAATTGTGTGCTTTGAAGTATGGGACTGTTTGACAAAGGTCTTTTCTGGCTTATTTGAGTATATTTGGGCGGTGCCTTATTAAAAAAGAAAAAAGAAAAAAGCACATTGCCTTATAATGTCATTTGACAAATTTGGTTGAGCTTTTTGCTAAAAGCTGCTTCAAATTAAAAGCTTCCCCAAAGAGCTTGTATCTTAAAGTGGAGAAAGAAATGGTAAAGAGTGGAGGAAGGAGGAAGAGGAGAGAGGAGAGTGAGTAATGACGTAGAGGAGATAGTTTTTGAAGTTTTTTCCTTACTCCTTTATATTAAAAACAAAAGATAAAATTATTTCATTAAAAAAATATTGATGATATTAAATTCTTAATAAAATTTAGATTTAAATATTTATTGGAGAAATAATAGGGAAGACAAAAATAAATTAATTAAGTATTTTAATCTTCTTAGTTTTTTTAAAGAAAAATTAATAGGGAATGTGGAAAGAAAAATCTCACTTCAAATATTGAATATTAAGATTAAAATAGTTGACAGTTTTTTTTTCCGGGGTAATGAATCTGGCAGCCACTACTTCCTAGAAGATCGAGTGTTTTGTTCAGTTGCTTGTGCTGGTAGTTCTTCTGCTTTTGATCTTCATTGTCATTTTGGTCATATTTCTTTGTCTTCGTTGAAGAGATGGTTTCCTCAGTTGTCGAATCTGTCTTCTTTAGAGTGTGAGTTGTGTCAATTTGCTAAACACCATCGAGTTCATTTGACACCTCGCATTAATAAATGGGCTACGTCTCCTTTTGATTTTGTCCATTCTGATGTTTGGGGTCCTTGTCACATTGCGTCCAAAATTGGTTTCAAGTACTTTGTTACCTTTATTGATGACTTTTCTCAAACCACCTAGTTATATTTAATGAAAAATCGTTCAGAGTTGCTTTCAATCTTTTGCAATTTTTGTGCTAAAATTAAGACTCACTTTGGTGTTTTTGACAAAATCTTACAAAGTGATAATGCCAAAGAATATCTTTCTGCTCAGTTCCAAACCTATATGTAACAACATGGCATGATTCACCAGACTTCTTGTCCTGATAGACCAGCTCAAAACGGTGTTGCATAAAGAAAGAACTGGCACTTATTAGAAGTTGCTCGAGCTCTCATGTTTTAAATGAATGTTACTAATTCTTTTTGGGCAGATGCGATGTCTACTGCTTGTTTTCTCATCAACCGTATGCCCACCACGTGCTTAGTGGAGACATTCCATATACAACTCTAGTTCCTTTAAATCCTCTATTTCCTATTGATATGAAGATATTTGGGTGTGTCTGTTTTGTTCATGATGTTCGTCCAACAGTCACAAAGCTTGATCCTAAATCCCTAAAATGTGTCTTTCTTGGTTATTCTAGATTTTAGAAGGGTTATTGGTGCTGCTCTCCTAATCTTCATCATTATCTTGTGTCAACTGATGTTACCTTTCATGAGTCTACTCCATTCTTTCCTCGGTCTACTCCATCGTTGTCCTCAGAATCTTCTGATAGTCTTGATAGTGTCTTGGTATATGAAGTTCATGAACTACCAGTACAAGCACTTGTTCCTCAGGTTCATAACCCTTCTCCAATGATTATCAGTATCAGGAACGGCCACAGAAAGATAATGTTGTTCCTCAGGTTCATAACCCTACTCCAATGATTACTTCTTCGTCTGATCCGACACTAGTTGAATTAACTCCCGTTGTTGTATTAGGAAAAATATCAGACACCCCTTCTATCCCTTCTGAAACACCTGATATTTCATCACCTCTGATACTTTTGACCCTTCTGACATTGTTGATATTTAAGAATCCCCTCATCCTTTTGATGCTTCATATGACTTGCCTATTGGCTTACGCAAGGGTAAGCAGACTTGTACCTACCCTATCTCAAATTTTGTATCCTACAACAAGTTGTCATCCCCATCTTATTCCCTTGTTACCAAAATAGACTCTATTCCTGTGCCTACTTCCCTATCTCGAGCTTTAGCTCACCTTAGTTGGCATGCTGTGATGGAAGAAGAAATGATGGCCCTGGAAAAGGCTAGTGCCTGGAATATGATCGATCTGCCTCTTGGACAAAAGACAATTGGCTGTAAGTGGGTGTTTGTGGTTAAAACCAAAGCTGATGGGACCTTGGAACGTCTCAAGGCTTGCTTAGTTACCAAAGGATATGCTCAAACATACAGCGTTGATTATTCAAAAACCTTTTCTCCGGTTGCTAAGTTGTCTTCTGTACGACTGTTTATTTCTATGGCAGCCTACAATGGCTGGGACCTACATCAGTTGGATGTCAAAAATTCCTTTTTGAATGGTGATCTTCTTGAAGAAGTCTATATGGAGCAACCACATGGATTTGTTGCTCAGGGGGAGAAAGGGAAGGTATGCTATCTTAAGAAGTCATTATATAGTTTGAAGCAGAGCCCTCGTGCTTGGTTTGATCGGTTTAGCTCTATAGTATAGAAATTTGGCCTCAACCAATGAAAATGTGACCATTCTATATTTTACTAGCAAACTACTCAAGGGTTGATTCTTTTAGTTGTTTATGTTGATGATATTGTTATCACAGGTAGCAATGTATTGGAAATTTCGTCGCTTAAGGACTTCCTTAGTTCTCACTTTTAGACAAAAGATTTGGGTACATTGAAATACTTCCTTGGGATAGAGGTTATGAGAAACATGAAAGGGATTCTCTTATCTCAAAGAAAATATGTTCTCGATTTGTTGAAGAAAACTAGGAAACTTGGTGCTGCATCGAGTACTATTCCTATGGTTCCTAATCCTTTTCTGGATATGGATGATAGTGTACCATATCATGAACTTCTTGAAGACATAAAGAAAAGACTAGACTCGAAAAAGATCAAGCCCTTTGCATATCCTGAAAGATACTGGAGATTGATTGGGAGGTTGAATTATCTCACCGTGACTTGTCCTGACATCACCTTTTCAATAAGTGTTTTAAGTCAATTATGCAAGCTTCAACTGTTACCCACTGGGAAGCCTTGGAACATATTCGACATTACTTGAAAGGTGTACCAGGCCTCAGGATTCAGTATACAAATCATGGTCACACAAATATTGAGTATTTTTGTGATGCGCATCATGCTGGATCTAAGACAACAAGACGATCCACTATAGGATATTGTGTGTTCGTAGGTGGAAATTTGGTATCCTGGCAAAGCAAGAAGCAAGATGTGGTTTCTAAATCTACTGCAGAAACAGAATATAGAGCTATGGTTCAATCAGCACAAGATATTATGTGGATTCATCAGTTGATGACTGAGGTTGGACTAACTACACAATTACCAGCTAAGTTGTGGTGTGATAACAAGGCTGCACTTCATATTTCTTCTAACTCAGTCTTCCATGAACGAACAAAGCTTATTGAGATTGATTGTCATTTTATTTGTGATATGATTAAGAAGAATTTCATTTCCATCAGATACTTGAGATTTGATGATCAATTAGGTGATTTGTTGACCAAGGCCTTAAGTGGGATACGTGTAAATTATCTTTGTAATAAGTTGGGCTTGATTAATATCTATGCTCCAACTTGAAGGGGAGTGTTGTAAATAGGGAAATTATCTTTGTTTTAAGTTAGATTGATTAGGATTGACTCATGTATTAATTAGGTTAAATTTAGTTTGATTCTAAATGTGTATGTAATTAATTCTATGTGTCATTTCTCTTGTATATAAAAAAAACTAACGATTGTATCAATGAAATACAACTTTTCAATCCTCAAACAACAAAAATAAAGTGATCAGTAGTTAACCATGGGGAATTATCCAAATAGTTGATAGCGAGTGGTAGACATAATACTCCTCAACTCAATTCGATGGTCTAAGGTAGCCAGAGAGGGAACATGGCTCGAAAAAGTGGCTAGGGTTATAAAGGATCCTGAAGAGGCTTGTAGTTGAGCGTAGTTGGGTAGTACTTCCCCTTAAAAAGGCTTAGTTTGGCCTGGATAGTTGGATAAAAAGGCTTAGGTTTACTCTAATAACTACTTGAAAATAAAGAAATTTAAAAGAGGGAGGGAGTCGGAACTTACTTGGACCAAAGGTCAGGCTGGAACCACTGGAATTTCTACCATAAGAGGTTACTTTAAGAGAGGGTGGGAGAGCACTTCAAAAGGGAGGGGCAACACAGTTTTGGAGTGAAGAAAATAGATAGGAGATAGCTCTTATTTAGAGGTGAAGGGGAGGGGTCAATTTGCAATTATTTTTGGGTCTTTAGGTGTAATTTTCCCAAAAAGATTTTCACTTTTTTGACAAGTGTCCTTATTCTACAATCTTCTTCAAATTCAAATGCAAATTATGTCCCCTTGGTCAAGAAAATATGGCACCATTTTAGAGTGGACCAAGGCGTCTATTAGTCTCAAATTATACTAATAATTTCCACTGTATAGGTATGAAAGTTGGGAAATTCTTGAAAATTCTGTAGCCATCCAAAAATTCCAAACAAATCCATAGAAAATTGCTAAAAATACGAGCAGGCTACTATTAAAACTTCATAATTTTTGGATGTCTAGAAATCTCAGAATAATTTTTCCTGTGAAACCCTTTCTATCGGTTTCTAACTATTTTCAAGGGCTTATTCACATAATCAGATTTCTTTCCTAATTTTTAATACATCATAATTCTCTAAAATCATGTACTAATTTTCCCATATCCTAGTTTAGAACATTGGGGTCCTAATATATCTGCTAAATATTAGGGTTTGGCCAAAAACCATGTCCAACCAATAATTTTTGAAAATATTCAAAAATTTCAGATAAATTCCTTAGACCTCGAAACGACATTCTAACTATGTCATACTATTTTGGACACCCTCTACTATTTTTTGAGATTTTATGGGAATTTTTAGGGCTCTTGGACCTCTCCGTATTTTTTCCAGAATCTTTACAGAATTTTCACTTTTTGCGGAAAGGTCCCTCCCCCAATTTCACTTTAATTATTATGAGATCTCTCAATCTCTATAGACTAAGGCCCTTGGTTCATCCAGAATCCCTCACTAGCCCTCAAAAAATGAGGGTACTCCCCCAAAAAAAAGGGTTATTCTTTTGCCAAAATAACCCTTTTTTTGGTCTTCAAAATTCTGGGATGTTACACAAAATGTATACCAATGTTAATGTAGAAATTGGAGATGGTATGATAATTCATATTTTTACTACATAATTCTATGCAATATTGATGATTTTCCTTGATTTTATTATGTTCAAAATGCATTTAATTGAATAAATTGGAATTATGTGAAATGATATGGAGAACATGAATCTTGGCTTAAAATGTGCATAATTGACATTCTCTCTTGCATTTAAATTGAGGATATTTGGTATTACAAATTGTTGCAAATTTCTTGTAGAAAGGTTTGCAGGAAATGAGGATAAAATAAGGACCAAAATATAAGAGTGAGAATTGTAGGATGAAGGGACCAATTTGCAAAAGTAAAAAGATAAAGATTTAGACCCAATTGGAGCCCCAAGACCCATACATCAACCTTGAAGACCCATGACCCAACTCACAAGGTCCAACCCGATTGAACAAGATAGAAACAGAGCATGACATTCGGATTCATTACTTATTCCAAAGAGATCACCTTCATCACTCCCAGAGATCATCCATCACACCTTCGTCCACCATCGTGAGCCACTCTCGCTGGTGACCTTACTCCACTTCCACATCCTTTTAGTTGCCGGCGAGCATTTTGAAGAGGATTTGATTTGAGATAGATACCACACACCACCACTAATCATTCATC
>JBAGKO010000015.1:23307556-23323223 GCA_037177275.1 Acacia concinna
CAATTATCATAATAAACATGCAAATGTAATGATAATTAAAATTGGAGAAATTCATAAAACATCACTATGTTCTAAGTGCAATGATTGGCCATTAGAGCACAATTTCCAACAGACATTATCTTGCTCAGATACATTTTAAATTTAGAAAACTTCCCTTCTCTATGAATAATACATCAATTGTGTATTTGTGTCAAATCTTTTTTTAGCAACATGTGAATGATCATGGAGTTGAAAAATTTTGGTTATTCATATATTTTTTTAATAAATATTTTTATTTATCTTGAAAATGTACATATTTATCTTATAAATGTTCTTATAAAAAATAAAGTAAATGCATTGTTGGCTTTTCATTGAAAAAATTTAATTTATTTGTTTTGAAAATGATCATATTTATTTTATAAATGCTCTATTGAAAACATAAAATAAGGATATTATTGTCTTTTATTAATAAAATTTCATTTCATTTTGATCCAATGGGGTGTCTTGAAATTTCATAATCTTTTAGGTGTTAATTGAAATAAAATTATTTCCATGCTTCTAAATGATATTGTCCCATTAAAAATATTTAAATAATATAAAAAGAAGATTGGTAGAACTCACAGTGTAAAAAGTAACGGAAACGGAATGACGATGCTATATTTGCTCCCAAATAAATTGATTATTACTTTTGCACCTATAAAAATATAGTTGCTAATATTTTTCGTAATGGTATTGTTTGTTGCTAAATTTACACATTTTCTTTAAAAGTAAAATATGAATTATTTAAATGTTAATCTAATGGTTATAAAAAGGGAATAGAAGGGAAAAAGATGGAAGGTAAAAGGAGAGGTCCATCTCTCGTAATAACAGCATACCCAAAGGTATTGAATATGGAGCTCACAAAACCTAAAGAACTTATCCATGAAGAATCTAAGTAAGCCCAACATTAAGTCCTCAACTATATCTTGGAGGGAGTATTATATATGTTGAGGATGCAAATAAAGTCTTAATCATGCACATTCATGTCCATATGTATGCTTTTATGACACATAAGATTGAGCATATGACAAAACATGAAACCCAAGAAATTGGTGTAACATATGCATGGAAAAAGCTTCATGGCATGTTGGGTCAAGCAACAAGCCCAATAGAATGATATACAAGGCATATTAGTGTCTAGATCGAAGAATTATCAACTTTATTCTTAAAAAGTTATAACACCCGATTCCATAAAAATGGGTCGGATTCATATGTTATTAAATACAACATCTTAACATTATTTCATAATGTTTCCCTATTATTTTTTATAATTGATTGGTTAATCAACAATATTTGGAAATCATTTGAAAATTTATAAATTCCCTAATTTTTTTTAGACTTTTTAACTTCCTCAATTGGACCAAAAGAACCTGCATAAAAAATGGCAATATAGTTGTGAAAATTATCTCTCTAATGGCATTGCCAATAGCCTATATTTCTATTCTTGACAATCATCAAACACGTTCTAATCATAATGGTTCATAATACATAATTATAACATTCTAAATTTCTAGCTGAAAATTAGGAGATTATTAAGGACAATTATCAAACTTTTAATGATACTTGATGGATTGCTAAAGATTTGTAAAGAAATTTTAGAAATTGGTCAAATTTTATAATAATTAATACATTAAGAGAAAACATTAATTTAGGTATGGAGCAATATTAAATCTCCTGGCCAGTTGTCCTTCTTATGGAGGAACCCACAATGAACAGAGGATTAGTCATTAGCCTATCAGATTGGGGGATACCTTGCGAAAACAAAATAAAAAAAACATTAATATGAACCTTGTAGGAAAATAGTTCTTATGCAAGACATGAGGAGATATAACTAGTTAATTTAAATTCCGTGACAAGCATGTGTTTTGGTGGAGAAATATAAGTGACATCCAAGAGTCTTCAAAAGGCACTAAGAAGGCGCCTTTATTCATTAATTAAGATTTAATTTATTTTTTTAGCAAGTTTCCTATTTTTAGTTCCTTAAATAAAGCCTTCTAGTCAATGATTATTCTTGGAGCGTCTATATTAATTTCCTATTTTTAGGTAATTGACTTATTCTTCAAATTTAAATAATTTCCTATTTTCTTTTGTCATAAATGATGCCAACCAAACTAACCAATTATCATTGAGGCGTCATCTATTGCATCTAAGACTCAAGATTTAGATTTGAGAGTGTTTTGTTGTTAGGTTTGCATCATTCTAGCACATAGTCAGAATTAAATAGGATTTCTCCTTTTGTGTTTACATCTATATCCTTTAATTTTATTAAAAACTAGAATCAATTAATTCCTTAAAAGTATGAATATATATAATTTTTTATCTTAAGATTATAAATAATTGAAAAAGGTGAATTCTTATATACTATAATGTCGATGGATTATTATAATATTTTCTAATTTATTCTAACAAATTTTTTTATATAATTGAATATTGTATATAAAAAGAATATTGCGTATTGTTAATGTTTAGAAACAAGTATGAGTATAATAACAACGGGTCCTACAGTTAGGGTTAAGCGAAAACTGGTGGTCCAGTCCACTCCGACTCAACTCGAGCTGATTCAATCCAATCCGATCCAATCCAAATAAAGTACACAATAAAATTGGACCAGATTGATTGGGTTGGACCAGGTTTTGGGTGGGGACTAGACCACCTCAACTAGTCCATGTTAATATTTTTTTTAAGCAATATTGAAATTTATTTGTTACTTTATATTTTTGTTTTCACTTCAATTTAGAGATTGGAATGAATGACAATTGGATCGGATTTTATTTAGCTTTTTGTAAGCAATGTTATCCTTGTATCTGTGAGAATATTCTGATAGTACAAATGGATTAATCAACTTTGTGGTGTTTTATGTTATGATAATATGATCAGAGTTGTAAAATACATGTTTTCTTAAGATCCCACATCGACAATCCATTCGACTTCATTTTCTTGGGATTACAAGGCACAATTTCTCCTAGGGTCTCATTTTTTGGTTGTCATACTTGTTTCCTAGTATCCGTACGTCCCAACTGCCATATCATGTGATCTAGGTGTATGTTCTTTTTTGGGAGGGCAAGCGAAGTACTTGGTAATTACACCTTACGTAAATATATAATAAATTATGATTACAAAGAAACTCAATCTTAATTAAAATTAGTTAATATTAGGCTCAAACACGATATATGTTAAATGAGAGCCATATTATTAGTTACTAACATCGTTTCTGTTACAAATTAACCAATTATGAGCACATAAACCAATATCTATGAAAATAATTAAATAAATTATAGAGACACGATAATAAATAATGAAGACTTAATCAGAAAAAGATAAAGTTATACATGCTTGCTTACTAAGTTTTCCTAACTAAAGGCAACGAAACTTCCCATTCCCTGGACAGGTGAGAGTTGTGACTTGTGCGTACAGTCAGGAGTACTGACCGAAACTTCGTTGATATGGAGAACCTCTTATAAAGGACTTGACAGCGCTAAGTGGTGTGCGTATACACTAGAGAAATTTATATTGAGGTTCTAAATAAAAAATTTTACGTTAAAAAAATTCCATATGGAAAATATATTACTATCAGGTTTTAAGGTTGTTAATATAGTTTATGGGGTTGTCAATAACAACCCTAGGGGCTATATTAACAATCCAGGGTTGTTAATTGGGACTTAACAGTAATAAATTTTTTAACTTGGGACATGAGAAGAGTATATTTTTTTTACGGGACCTATTTGACGTATATTTTATTATTTGGGACCTAAGTGTAATTTTCCTTATATACTATCCTATTGGAAAAAAGAAAAAGAAAAATTCGCATCTTTTGGTGGTGTGTGTGTATATATACTATGCTATTTGGGGGAAAAAATTCGCATCTTTTGGTGGTGTTTGTATATATACTATCCTATTGAAAAAAATAATATTCGCATCTTTTTTTCTTAAAAAAATAAAAATAAATACAAGAAGCATCTTTGGTATATTCTTCCGCATTTCCTTACGGCCGACAATATACTAGTATAACATAACCAATAATAGTATTGTTAATTCGGTAAATAAAATTACTACATTTCATATTGATTTTTCTAAAATATCTTTATACATAGTGTTTTAACCTCTTTAGAAGTAATTTTATAATGTACAATATAAATGTATATATATAAGAGAAATTTTGTCTCAATTTATCAGAAAAATGTTTTTAAAGAACTCAAACAAATTAATAAACTACAATTCAATTGAAAGGTTATGAAATAATTTTTTTTGATTAATTTTTTTGTTCACAACATCAAATATCATCAACTATATAATATGAAAAGTCATGTGAACCACTCCACAACCCAAAAATCTATAAAACAGGGTTGATTTAACAAATCAATTAAGTGATTCAAAGCACAATGTAATTACCAACAATCATAAAAATTAGCTACCATTACTAATTTTGAAACTTGCTGAAATTTTTAACAATTTAGGAAGGAAGCGTTTCAAATATTATCAAATATTATTGAATATTAAAGTCTAATGTAATTACCTGTTATTAAAAAAAAAGTCTAATGTAATTACTAACAATATGGAAATTAAATACCATTATCAATTTTAAAATTTGTTGAACCCTTTTTTTTCAATTTAAGAAGGAAACATTTCAGATGTTTTCTTTTATTATTGAATCAATTGAAAACGTTTTCAATTATAAATCAATATAGAATTCACATCTTCGTGAATGCACATGGGTTAATACTAGTTAGTTTTGACAAGTTAGAATTAAAATGCGGGCTTCATTTCCTTCTCTCATTTCATTTGAATGATGAAGGCCGCAAGGTAATGTTCATACTGTACAAATATAATTCATACTATTAAATTTATAAAAAAGTGCTAATATTTTTATATTTGATAATCAAAATATTTTAAATATATAAAATAAAAATAAAATATTGATAAATTTAATTTTAAAATTCATTTTTAAATTTATGAATAACTCCCCCTCTCCATCCTTAAAGCCATCTTGATGGGATATTGATGTAATTTGACTGAAAATTTAAATATCTAATTAGAACGTATAATCTGATATATAATTTATTAAGTTTAGTCACTCAAATTAAAATTTAGTAATTCAGATGTATCGAGAAAAAAATTAGTAATTAAACCAGGGGCGTGTGGTAGAGCGGTAGGGGCTCTTCTATCCTTAACTTTGGTCAGGGGTTCGATCCCTGGCCTTGGGTATGGAGCAGCGTTAAATCTCCTGGCTAGCTGTCCTTCCCATAGAGGAACCCACAATGAGCGGAGGATTAGTCCTTAGCCTACCGGGCTGGGGGGAAACCTTGCGAAAGCAAAAAAAAATTAGTAATTTAGACATCTTTATATAAGATTTTCTCATATTTTTATTGCTCCCCTAAAGATTTTCTTTTTGTAGGTTTAACTTTGATATATAAAGGAATTTAATAAATTAAATACATTGTACTATTATTGATTATAAAACAGCATAATTATATTCTTACAGTCGAAATATATGCAAACTTTTTCTGGATGGGATCATTTTAGGTAATTTTTTTCAAAAAATATTTTGAAATTTAAATTAATTTTTCCCTTTGCAAGATTGAGGATGTTGGGTATATATATAACACATTGGGTGTGACCTGTGAGTCGTTCTTTGTTACTGTTTAGTGTGGTACGTGAAGTTCGACAAGAAAGCAAAGCCTCTCTCGACAAATGGCTGGAAATGGTAAGACCAAATCCATCTCTATAATTCTTCATCTGTTCTTATACGTATCATTGAGAGCGAACTTCTAAACGGTCTGAGTTTTTTGTTTGTGGTGTGTTTTGCAAATCTGTTCTGCTACAGATGCGCTTGCCGAATTGCTTGCCTCTGCGGTTCAAGCTGCTCAGGAAGCTGGTGAGGTCAGTTGATTTTTCGATTCTGTTTCATTTTCTGATCCAGTATTAGTTTAAATTTGTTTCTTATTTCTTGGATTTCTTTCTGGCAACTGAGTGAATTTGCAGATTATTCAAAAAGGATTCTATCAGACAAAAAATGTGGAGCACAAAGGGCAGGTTCGCATTAAGATTTCATTTTTCATTTTCTTGGTCCGTTTCTTTGGGTATGGATTATAGCTTTTCAGGTTCAAGGTTAACTTCAATGCTCACAGTTTAGAAACATTGAGAAAAACTGGTACGGCGTTTTAGGCAAGCCTTATGTAATCGCTAATGATTGTGCCGATAAATTGTTGGCATTGATTCTATGAGTACAAGAATTGAACGTTTGGTTGCATGTCATTTTATTTCCTCTTTTCTTCTCGGGGGTGGGGGCATTGTGGGAGATGATAGGCAAAAAGTTAAAATAACACACGCCTTCAAAAGTTCTGTAAGTGACTCTTATTGATAAAAGAAGTTTCAACCAAATACTTCGGCCTACTAAGAGCTAAAGTAGAATGCACTGCCACTAGCTCATATGCAGAAAAGCAGGTGAACTTAAATAGGAAAAAATATACCTGTAGTATCATTGAATTTGTTATGATTGTAGCAAACATTTCAATGATTTTTTCAAGATGTCTAAACCTATTAGACTGGGTGCTTCTCCAATTAGGATTTGAATACATGGCCCCTCACATATTGCCCTTTGGATTTGAACTGTGAAACTCGTCCAATGCTATGATGGAATTTATATTAAATGAAGGTGGCAGGAATTTTTGACCACTCGGTATAGAGGCTCTAGTATCATGCAAGGAGAAATTCATCCCATAAGGTTAATCTGTTAGGAAAATTCTCAGAAATATTTTTATTAATGTCCAAGGTGTAACAATCTTGTTTGTAACATGCGTGGTTGCTTCCAGTGAATTACCTTTATCATCTATGTAGATTGGAGAGAATTTGTTGAGGTCAATCTATTAAAAAGGGATTCATTAGCTATCATGCATGACAATATGTAACCAATGGAAAACAAACTCAACAACATGAATGTGGGATGTGTTCATTGAAAATAAGTTAGATGATGGTCTAGTATTTTTCTCTCTGCTCATGGGGAAGATACTTCAGGTCATTAGTGGGAATAAGTAGCCCATGGTCATTATTGGTGTATGAACATGAAAGAAGACAGATGATAAAAGATTATAGCCATGTTATTTATTTATATTATTGTTATGATGCACAGGTTGATTTGGTCACAGAAACTGATAAAGCATGTGAAGATCTCATCTTTAATCACCTCAAGAAGCTTTATCCCACTCATAAGGTTGATTGTGCTCTTTTAAATAAGTTTTTCTTTTTAAATTTTGTAATATATGCTCTATTTATTTTCTTTTTTTGGTATGCTCTCCCTTATGATCATTCTACTGATTTGTTCTTACTACCAGTTCATCGGGGAAGAGACTACTGCTGCTTTAGGTGCTACAGAACTTACTGATGAACCCACATGGATAGTTGATCCTTTGGATGGAACTACTAACTTTGTGCATGGGTAAAGATATACTTTCGTTTCAGTTTATGCATTAGCATTTACATATTAATGACAGTTTTTGCTATTTGCAGGTTTCCCTTTGTATGTGTCTCCATTGGTTTAACCATTCAAAAAGTTCCTACAGTTGGTGTTGTTTACAACCCCATACTTAATGAGGTGAGAAGCCTTTTTATTTGATTTTTTCTTTTTGACAATGAAGTCCCTTAAATTCTGAAAATATGATACATAGAGGAGGAACTGAATGTTGGACGTAATTCTGCATGTGATATTTCTGTTGTTTTGTTCCTGGGCTGTTCAAACGCTATCCACATAATGAAAACTGGACAACTATGAATATATTGGGGAATAAGTAATCAAGTGATGAGCTGTTCTATATGATCATACTTTTCGGTGACCTTGATGTGAACAAAATGTCCCATGAGGCCATGATCCATTCAAACCAAGAGAGGGTGATTTACTTCGTAGCATGAAAATCTAAGCTGATATTTTTATCTTTTGTTTCTGTCATTAATATAGTAACTATTTGTCTTTACTCTTCTTAAGACTAGCAACTTAAAATTTGGGTTTCTGTATGTAGCTTTTCACTGCCATTCATGGGAGAGGTGCTTTCTTGAATGGAAAGCCTATAAAAGGTTTGCTTTTTCGTTATCTGTCTTTTGTCTGTCATGTTTCATTGATAATGAGCTGCTTCATGTGTATGCGTTTTAATTGTGCAGTATCATCACAAACTGAACTAATTACCTGTCTTCTTGCAACTGAGGTATGTTAAATCTACCACACTTGATATGGATTCTTCCTTCCCTCTTTTACATATTTCCTATTTGATTAACTTTTCTTGGGTTGGCATTTTGGGGGAGGGTGGTTTGTATGATCTTAGTTTCTTTCTCTGTTGTCTCTGGTGAAAAGCATTTAATTGGGACATTAGTTAGCTTCAATATATAGATGTGGAAATGGAAGTCAAGACAGTTACGATACAGCCTGTAAGAAGTGTGGCAGAGTTCTATATTTTTGCATGTCCTGATCTTGGCCCTTATAGTCATTATTTTTTCTATGCCGTGACTATCCTATTCTCCTATGTACGGATACTTGAAATAACTTGAAGGTCTTGGTGAGGACATTGGCGTCATACTAACTCTTTGCTTTTTCTTACTAACAGAATCTAGTATATGTTATCTTTATGTTACTGTATCAATGATCATGAAGTCATGACAACTATTGATCGACACTTTATACCATATAGCCACTTTTTTATTTTCAAGTTTGTTCGGACAACTGTTAGATTACATGTCTGACATACACAATAGATTTGTTGGTCCTCTCGTCATTTCTTCTGTAGTGGTAGATGACAATGTAACCTGGAGTTGGAAGTCCTTATTTCCATAATTTCCAAAGGAAAAGCTTCCTCATAATTGATGCCATATAATGTATTTCAAGCACGATCTTTGTGTAGTGCACATTGTGCTTGAAATTTATATCCTCATTATTCTCAACTACATTAGGGATAAGAAAAAAATTTCTGGTACATTATATAAGGATGATTGATGCACAAATTAGGATAGGCAAAGGTTGAGCTGCATTCTTTTTCTTGCCATGTACTGCTCAGATTTTGGGAGTCCTAAGCTTTTATCTCCTATTTATGCATTTGATATCTTGCCTAAGCAATGCAATCCTGAAAGCCACCAAGAAATATCTGTATTGGTGAATAAAAATAGTTGAATATTATATCTTAATAAATGTTCGTATGTGTCATCTTTTAAGTTGTGTTCTTATATAATACTGACTATTCTATATCATTGATTAGGAAGACTAGAATTGTGACTTGTCATGTACCCGTTCTACTTTTTCTTGTATTTCCATGGAGTGTACACTTGTTCGATTTGTCCAGTCTAACTGCTTAAAGATAACGTTGTACTGGCTATTAAATACTAATTTCTAGAGTAGTAACTTCAGTTTCAATGATCTAAATATGGATTCACCCTAAATTTAGATATGGGTTTACATACGTGGTTTCATATATGACAACATTGCAAACTGATCATGCCTTTTCTTTCTGAGAGAGCAGATTGGAACAAAACGTGACAAAGAAACAATAGATGTATGCACAAACAGGATTAATGCATTAATTTTAAAGGTAAAATTAAGATTCTGCCTGAAAAAAATGTACTGGAATTTAGTGAAATGATTTACTGCCATCACAATGATTTTTTGTTGATTAGGTGAGATCCGTGCGGATGGCTGGCTCCTGTGCCTTGGACCTTTGTGGAGTCGCATGTGGAAGACTGGATGCTAGCTTTGAGATTGGCTTTGGTGGTCCTTGGTATAAGCCTTAAATCCAGCATAAACCCTGAGGATTGTGGTATCATAATTTGTGATTAACATGATTTCTTCCTTTCATAAGGGACGTGGCAGGGGCTGCCATCATAGTTAGAGAAGCTGGGGGAGAAGTGTTTGATCCGTAAGTGACTTTTCCAAATATCTCTTTTCTTAGAATCCTTGCCTCCTTTTTCTTTGGACATTTATGAAGAAGCTAAACATGTTTTCAACTGCACTTCTTGGAGTTTGAGGAATGAGTCACATTGTTTATAGCTTTTGAATAGTTTGGCTTTTTTTATTTTACTCCCTCTGGTCCTAAATGTATTTAAGACCTAATTGAGGGGTTCGTTTTGGTCCTAAATATAAAAGCTCAATCCCTCAAATCCACTTTGCCTCCTGTTTTTTTTTTTTTTTTAAATTTCCCAAACTATCCCTATTGATTGCATATGTTAAACGAAGTTTCCATCAATGGAGTTATGATTGAAGAGGGGAGGGTATGCTAGAAAAATTAGCACTTATTTGTTACAAATAACTAATATAAAACTATTTTTTTTTTCAAAATTTGTAATTTAGTCATCTAAGCTTGCACATTTATGACTAGATTGAGTATATTGGTGTATTGATTACTTATGGAAATGATTCTGTGGTTTTGTTTTTCCCACTTTGTCTTTGAACCATTAGCGTGGCCAGTTATTGACAGAGATCACCATCAACAACAATGGATTTTCCCGGAAGGTTTTTTCTCATTAAAATCTGATGTTCTGTTAAACAGGTCTGGTAAAGATTTTGACTTAATATCTCAGCGAGTAGCAGCTTCAAACCCTTTCATGAAGGATGCATTTGTTGAGCTTCTACGCCAAACAGGATGTTAGTTAACTGCTTGAAACTGACCATTAATGGAAATAGCTATACAACTTGCTCTATGTTTAGTTCAATTTCCTTTTATGCAAATGATTTGAAGTGGGAAAACTTCAATTATTTTTTGCAACCCCCTGTAAAGGGTCACCAAAATGTTACTCCTATGTTACCTAATATAGAATTTATTTATCTAATTTAAATAGATTAAGCTAGATAAATTATTCTATTACAACATGTGATATGGTCGCTCTACAATATTTATGTAATATTAGATTATACTGATTTTTAATTTTGAGAGACTAAGAAAACTAAATAAATTATTTTAAAATGTTTATATTTATAATTTTTCTTCAAACTAATTTATCTAATTTAAAAATTAATATCAAAACTAATAATAAATACAAATATTTTAGGCAAATCATGTAACACATACTATAATTAAGTAATTTATTTAGTTTTATTAATCTCTAAATTATTCAACATGGTTTTATATTATGAATTGAAAGTAATATATAAATTTATAAATTAGGCTAATTTTTTTTTAAATGATAAATAGTGAGAGAGAAAATGAACAGAAGTCTTACGTTCAAAACTAAAATTTAGCTTCAAATTATGTCTAACATTTAGAACGAGTAGTATATTTGTATTCTTTGATGTGTCTCTCATGGTTAATAACGCTGTCTCTCTTTAAAATTCTTCTAGTTAGAAATCTTTCTGGAAATTGTTTTTAAAGAATCTAATACAACTTAAAATATTGACAATTAGCAGGCCAAAAAAATATTGATAATTAAGAATTTTAACATTGAAAGATTCACATCTCCAGGATTATAAAAGCATTTTATTATTAGTTTTTCAATATTGGAGTAAAATACTCTAACCACATATTGTTTTGTTCTAATTATATAAGCCTTCTCTTTATTTTAAAAATTTATATAAGCCCTCCTTAAAATTAAAATTTATGTTATATAAACTTTTTTTATATTTTGATATTATGTTTTTATCCATACAAATCGTTAGTTGATGGTTAGGTTTAGACCAACATCCCTTTTTAGCATTAGAATTAGTTAAACATGTGTGTGTGTCTGTGCGCACGTTAGAGAGAGAGAGAGAGAGAGAGAGTGCCAAAAACATTTATACCACTAAATTATGATTCTAATAGATTTTTTAACTTTCAAATTTTTTAAAAATGTATTGCTTTTAAGATTATGAATTTATAATTTTAGTTTTAATTATTCACCATATTTATTGAAAACTTTTCCTTAAACGACTAAAAATTATATCAAACACATTTTTCTCCATAAAATATAATAAACTATATATGTTTGAAAGATTGTAAAAGTTATTTAAATTTATAATTTCATATTTTTCTAAAAACATTTAAAAAAATTACTTAGATTTTTAAAATTTTTTATAGTTACAATCAGTCAATTAAGATTTGGGATTTAGTATTATAGGTAAATTAGTAAATAAATTTAATTTTTATTTAAAATTTATTTTTTTAAAAAAATAATTTTTAGAATTTTCTTAATAAAAATGTTAACTAGTTTAAGAGTTTGGACTTAAATGTGATTTTAGAATAGAAGGAAAATTTGTATAATTAAGATAGACTAAAGGGCACTGGTGATCCACCAAAGCCCTCAAGTGAGGAGGACATGTATCCCAAAAAATTGATCTGGAAAGGCCTTCCTTGGCTAATGCGTCTGCAACCTTACTCTGGACTTGGGGCACAAAACGTATTTGTACCTCCACCATTGACTTGCCCAATAATTCTCTCATCTTGCAAAGGAGGAGGCTTGATCTATTAATATACTGTCCCACATTTAAAGCATCAATAATACAGTTTGCATCTAATTGTAAAATGATTTTCTTACTATACCCTGATTCCCAAGCTAGTTTGAGACCTTTAAATTTGCCCAAGATTCTGCTTCCTCCACGTTGCAACTTCCTAGAAATTGACTGAAACCACAAATCCAGCTTCCTAGATTCTGATGAGAAGATTTTACATCCCCATCAACATTAATTCTCAAAGTAGGGCCTTCTAACTGATGAAGATGACTGCCATGCACGAGTTAAGTTATGTCAATAATAATTGCTGGGTCTGCAGGCTTCACAAAGTCAGGATCAAATACAGCACTACACCTTCGGGGCCCCAATGCCTTTGATTTTTTTTTTTGTTTTTAAAATATTTTTATAAAATAGTTTTGTTTAAAACAGTTTTTGAAAACAAAAAAGCAAAAACCTTTGTTTGAATAGTTGTTTTTAAAAAATTCTGTTTTTAAAATGATGTAGTGGTGATGGAGGGATCCGGTTTCTCTCATAAACCCCTCTCTCATCATCTCTCATTGGCCCAATCTAGACCATCCATTTCTCTAAATCATGGCCATCCCTTTTATACTTTTTAAAACGTATTCCCAACCACCTCAAATGCTTCGAGCCCCCCAAAACACAAAAGTCAGAAGCTCCTTTGCTGCTTGGACGGTCTTGCTCTGCTTGGCGGGAGATAAGGGGTGCAAGATGAGATCAAAAGTAATACCCCCTGTTTTTATTTATAAAACTGTTTTAACGAATTTTAAAAAAATCTTAAGAAAACTAATTGCATTACTTAATAATATTATATATTGTGCTTTATTACATTATATAGTAGTTCATAAGTCAAACAACATAATTTGAAAAAAACGATAAACTTTAATGTATTAAAGTAATGTAATTATCTTTCTTAGAATTTTTTTTAAGATTCTCTAAAAATATCTTATAAATAAGAACGGATAGAGTATTTAAAATGATGTAGTGGTGATGGAGTCAGTGGTGATGTGACAGTGGTTATTACTGGTAACGTGGTATCTATGGTGCATAAGTGATAGCCTTAAATATTGGGGGGAAAAAACAGAAAGAAAACACCTAAAAACTATTTTTTTTAGTTTTTTTAAAAAAACAACCTTCCAAATAAGTTTTTTCTTGCTATTTTTAAAAAGAAAAAACCATTTTTAAAAACATAAGAAAAGCTGTGTCTCCAAATGACTACTCCCACAATAAACTCTAACCAGAACTCATATTTCCCCAACCTCTCGCTTATGATTTAGAGCAAACCAATATCTGAGAGAGGCTGATTTACTCTTAATATTATTATCAATATAATAATCAGTTCATAAAATTCAACCATACATGTTCGGCTCATATCATGTAACATCCTAAAAAAATTTTAAGGCCTAGATAGAGAATTTTAGGTAGACCAAGGGTCGTATCTTAATATTTTTCGAGGTCTAGATGAAGTAATTAGGATGAACATAGGGCTTTAGCCTATAGAGAACTGAAATATTTAACAACTTTTGAAGTGAAATCTAGGGAAGGGTCTGTGCAAAAAGTAAAACTTTAGCAAAGTTAGATACTGAATTTTGGGTAGGTCCGAAAGCCCCAACAATTCCTATAAAATCTCATAAAATGTTTTAGAGCATCCAGAACATTATGGGACAGTCAGAATGATTTTTAGAGGCCATACGAATTTTTAGTGAATTTTTTATTATTTTATTAATTTTTGGTTGGATCAGGTTTTTAGCCAGAAATTAATTAGGGGCCTTGTTGTTTTGGATTGGGATTGAGAAAAATTATTATAATATTTTAGAGGAATTACAAGATTTATTGGAGGTCAAGAAGAAGTCTAGAGGAACTATTAAAAATTGTTGAAATCAGTTTATTGCTGGTATAAAGGACTTCTTTAATAAAAATTAATTTCAGGATTTCCAAATGTCAAAAAATTTTGAAATTTTTGTGGTAGCCTCTTGGGCTATTTATAGACTTTTGGAAAAAAATTGGAAAATTTTCGACAATTATAGAATTTTCAGATTAATTAAGGCAGTATAGGAAAAATTGTCGTAGGATACTGAAATATGTGGGACCCCCTATCCTAGCAGAAGCCTGCGCCATTTTTCCCTTAAGAGTTAAACCAAGGAAAGCTCAAGAAGAGTCAAGAAGGGACATGTGGCCTAGTGTGAAAAAGGGAGTGTAAAATGTTGACATTTTTAATCTTTTTCAAAATTCCCTCCATGTCCCAATTGAAGCCTATAAATAAGACCTTCCTCCCTTTTATTTTGGTGCATGATGAGGTACCCTTGGGGAAGCTCTGGTCAACTTGAAACTCGACCCTCCTTCACAGAATTCCGAGGCGAATCAAGTTACACCAATCGAATCTTCTATTGAGGTATGCTCTAGCTTATATCCTCTTTCAATTTCCTCCTCTTGTCTATGGTTTTAGAAGCATTTCCAATGGTGGAAGTGCTGCATGAATTTTGGCTAGCATGAAAGAGGGAGGAATTTATGTTGTTTGATGTTCATAAGGATTGAGAAAGGCTAGAAATTGGTGTATAAGCTTGATTTAGGTTATGTTTTTGTTTGGTGTATTATGAATGTGGTTCGGTCAAGCCTCCTAGGGTAGTGCATGGTTTGATTTTCATTAGTTTGATGGTTCTAATGTGTTCATGATAGTGTTTTACTTAAGAAAAGTTTAAAAGAACACATGTGGGACACCGAACCGATGAAATCACTAAAGACCCCATAATTAACCACCTTGACAAGTTACAAAGTATGATGTAGTTTTCAATTTCCATAGTATCTTATCCTATTAGTTGTGCTTAAAAACTTTATTGAAAATATTGCTACTACCATGTTCATAGTAAAATGCCATGTTGAAAAGAGAGAGAGGGAGAGATGAATAAAGACAACTTCGCTGACATCTCTAGACTCCACTTAGTAACCAGGGGCACTTCATATAATGTTAGCACTTGCGTCAAATGGTTGAGTTGAAGAGAGAGTTATGAGTTGGGCTAAAGGCCTATTGAGTGCTCGTTGTGGGAATTGAGTAACCGTTTGATCGAGTCCCGAAACTGTCGCCTGTTTCGCTTGTTATATTGATTGCACCTAATATGCAGTATAGTGCGCAAACAGTCGTTCTTCTCTCAAGGAGCTATTATTTGGAAATCCTAAGTAATTTCCTAATTACTAACTAAACTAATTAGGGGGGTTTTCTAGGTGCTAAGTAATAGACTAACTAAT
>JBAGKO010000015.1:23328016-23340535 GCA_037177275.1 Acacia concinna
TTAGATTAACTAAAATTATATCACAATTAATAATTTAATTTTTTTTAAAAATCATTGATTTGAGATTTTAAAATTTAAATGGTATTTATATATCATTTTTCTTAATATTCATTAGAATTAGTTATTATTATAAAAGTTATAATTATAATTATAACTATAACGCCGCAACTCACAAAACGTAGTATATCTTCTTCTTTTTTGCCTTTGATAAAATATGCATTTATCTAGAAACTTCTTTGGAGAATTCTAAAAAAAGACAAGGGAAATACATAAAAGATAGATCAATACAACGAAATTTGAAAATTCCAGATAAGTTATTTTGTACTTTTTTTGTGAAATTATGAAAATGCAACTGAATTTTAATAATAAGAATATCTCAATTCACAACAACTCACAGCTTAAATACATAGTACTTAAATACCTCTGTTGTTGTTAATTGAAATACTCTTATTATGAATTAAGATACTCTTTTTGTTAAAATCCAATGGCATTTTTATAATTTTTCAAAAAAAAAGTACAAAATGACTTATCTAGAACTTTTCGATTTCGTTATACTGAATTGTCTTTTCCCTATTTCCCTTATCTTTTTTTGGACTTCTCCCAACTTTTTAAAAATTTAATTCCTCCTCACCTGTAACTGCTCGACTCCCTCTAACCAAACCTTTGCCCATCCAACTGTTGCCCCTCAATAATTTTAATCCAAACAAAGCCTTGTAAGCGCGCTCCTCCTAACTGCACTCAAACCAAAAGACCCCTTTGATTCCCTCAATCTCATCTTCACCACCTCTCCATCTCATACCCACCCTCTGTTGTTCTTCGATAAACTTCATAAGCTTGAGCCTGTTTTAGGTTGCCTTTTCTTTAGAAACGAATGGGAGGTTTCGTTTTCTCCACGTTGTTGCCTTTGACTTGGAAGAAGATGAAATCCTAGGGTTTCTGATATTAGTCCAGTTTCTCAAACGTTAACCCTAACAATTTTCTATCGATCGATGATTCTGCCAAGATTACTGTTTGTCTCTGATTTCTCTCATTTTCTTTTTGTCTTTCTTATTTGAAAGGAAAAATCTTTGATAATTTCTCTCTTTTGATTCTTACCCACTCTTCCCCAACTGAGCAAAAGGCAGACGATAGTGGAGAACTACGAGCAACATCATTTTGGTATGCTCCTACCCTCACTTCCAATAAAGTTTCACTTCTATCTTTCTAGTATCCTACATTGTTTAGTATCTGTGAGTGGGGGAATTTGTCTGCAAGGAGTTGCGCGACTTCAATATGTTTGGTTTGCAGTAATGTGAGTTGAAGTTAAGCACCTAAATATTCTTAGTATATTTTCTCCAACTTCTTAGAATTTGTTTTGTTTCTAGTTTTAGGGTGTATTTTAAGTTTGGCGTTGTTTTAATTTAGATTGCGTGCTTGTTCCGCATGGTTGGATTATTTTCTATTATCTTTCCATGTTATTGGATTTGCTCCTCTAGACTGATTTTGGGTAATCTTGGGTTGGGAATAGTTCATTTTCATATCATTGGGTTCACTCCTATTTTGTGAGCTATTTGTTGGAATTTGTGCTGCATTTTTTCCCATGTGTCCTGACTTGTCCTTTCATTGATTCTTGGTGTTCCTTTGCTTTTGTGGCTGTACTAATTGTTGTGTTCTTCATTTTGGCATACTCCATTTTTTGGTTTACTTTTCTTTTCCACTGGCATGGTTCATTCATTTTAACTTTAGCTCTTTTTTTTTGTTGTCTATTGGTTTTTATTTGACTTACACTCTTCATTCACTAATAATGCTTCAGTTTATCTTTTAATAATTCTTATAAAATTATTACGGCCTTTTTATTTGTACCATTTTAGTAGTTTTATCTTTTCTGCACTAGTAGGTTGTGTTTATTAAATTTAAATGGCCCTATGGCCTTCTCTTTTATTGACTCAAGATTTTTGAATTAAGTAAACACTATTGGGTGAAAGCACAAATTTTTTATGATTAGTGTTTTAATTGTTTATGCGATGTTAGGCCAAAATTGAGTATGTCTCTAACTTTGAATGTAAATGATAGAAGCATATTTGAAATCGTATTAGTACTTCATTCTTACAGTTGATACATGTAAGATTTCCTTTTTCATAGGTTGGCTTTGTGTTACATAGGCACCCATCATAGCTTCATCCATATTATGTTTCAAGTTTTTGAATGCACACTTTTGAGACAATATCACACTCTTAGTTCCAACATAGTCGGGCATACAATAACTATGTGATTTTGTACTTTGTCATGATCAAAATGAATCAAGTTTCACAATTCATAACATACCTTCTTAATATTGCATACATCTCCAAGGGGGATCCTAATATGAAATGTCAGCATGTCCTCATTGGTGATGTTAGGTTTTGCAATACTGGCTATCTAGTAGAGACTTATTTTTGAGTCTAGAGTAAGGCTATGCATGAAATCCAAAGATTAGTGACCACACCATAATTGACATGCACTGATAAATGGCTAAATTCATTATACACAGTTACTATGGAAAATAGTGAACAATTGTCTAATAGCATCCTACCCTTAGGAATATCAGGATTGAACAAAACTTTAGTAGCTTCCAAGGAATTAGTAATATGGCCATACGCTGTTAAGTGGTAAATACTATCACGTAAAAGGGAGTATGTACATAGTGGTTAAATCCCTACATAGTTCTATGCCTCTATTTTTTGTTTAGCTTCACAAGCCTTGTGACAACTACAATAGGTGGCTCCATTTTAGCATTATTATTGTCAAATGTCTTCATTGCACAGTTCCCAAATAACACTATATTGGTTGTAGCATCACTGCTTAATAATTTCAATGGAGAACTTAATTATTATGTGTTATTCACAATCTAATAATAGCGGCTTATTAATCGAAATAAATGTTACTTGTTATTTGCAAGGGTGAGATTGAGTCGTTTGAATGTCTCATATCCTATTTATTGATCTTCCAAATCTCCAAAAGATTGAAGAAACCCAATGATATCTAGAAAGGATTTTGCATTAAAGTTTAAGCTTACAAGCATAACAAACAAACATGAAAAATGACAATTTAGAAATATAAATTGCCAAGAAAACCATACTGCCAAGCACTAACCAATTGGTTCTTCATTCGATGCTGATAATGTGCAATGTTTTTTATAGGGATGAAGTTGTATATCTCGTTTGGAATATGAAGATCTGCTTCTTGATAGAATTTTGTCTTGTGAAATCAGATCCTCTAAGAGTATGGAGTCACTTTATATTGGTCATTGTTGTCTAAAACCTCAAAATTTTGGAACTCATAAACATTACCCTTGTTGAACTCCTTCATGTAACACTCTCTCAGTGGATTTTGAGTGACAAACCCTTCAATTGTGGTGCCCCACATTGATTTAATAAAAAAATATAACTGACAATATAAGAAAAAGTGCCTGATAAGCAATACCTCAAGGGTGACAAACCTGTTCATCTACCAAAATCATTCCCACCTTCCATGCATTATATGGTGGAGTACTTTTTTGCCCAACTAAATTCGTAAGAACATATGCAACAATGACCCAGGTGTCTTTACTATCGTTGATTTGGCAAATAAGGTATTGCTATTTGGTTGCCATTTTGGGAGGTTAGAATAGTTGTTCAGTGTGGATGAGAATTGTGGTGTGGAATTTGTAGGGGGACATTCTTTTATACACAAACCAAAACTTAACTCCTTGTCCAAATCCAAAATTTAATTTTATTTTTGTGAATATATGGCATGTGAAAGGACAATTTCTCCAAACATATGGCATGTGAAGGGACAAGGGCCGTTAAATGAATTAGGAGAATCAATTGGATAAGTTGGAGTGTGAAAATTGAATTGATTGGATAAAGTTAACATATGTTAGATGTATGATTAGTTTTGGCGAAGGAGTTGGACACGCTCACAAGTGGATTGGTGTTCGATCCCTGGGAAGACCACTTAGTTGTGGTTCCAATTTTGGCGCTTGAGGAGGCATCCTAGCTCCAAGGTGCCTAGGATAACGCCTAAGAGTAATTGACGGCTCGTCCTACCAGACATTGATATTACCTAGGAGGAATGGAGATTTTACCCTGCCCTTGGATTGTAGGTGAGCCCGACTCCCTTCCAAAAACTTTTCTATAAAAAAAACTTTAGATGCTAAGTATAAAGAGCAAAAAGTTGCATCATGCATTATTCCTTACTTTGACTAACTACCATATTTAATGTGAAACATTTTGTAGATTAGTCAATACAAGAACACATTTAATAGGGTTATGGAGGATGCTTTAGCAGCATAAATGAGAAAGAAGAATTATTCAAGAAGAGGAAGAAGTTTCAAGTTAGAGTGTGCTGAATGATGAAGATAAATAATAATAATGTGTTCAAGAATGACGATATTAAATAGAGGGTAAAGAAGTCAAAAAATAAAAAGAAAAAGAAAAGGAGTTGTTGAGTTGGAGTGTGGAGAATAATCGTGAAAAAGAGAAGAGATTGAAGAAGGAAGAACTTGCTAAACCACATAGGAATATTAAGACTCAAGTTCTTAGATTTGATATTGGAAGTTTCTATGGTCAAATAGTGGTTGGAATGATTTAAATTGAAGTTAAAATGACTAAAGGTGTAAACACAAGCTCATAATTGGGATTAGCTCGAGTTGAACTTCCTTTGCTCTACTTCGTTTTCGTCCAGCATGACATATGTCTCATCTTTTGATCATATCTCTCCAACCATAAATACGATTGAGCTAAAACTTATGTCATATGCAACTAGACTTAAAATTCTACAAACGGACATCAAGATTAGGCTCAAGTCAGTTCATATGAAAGAGATATAAATTTTCAAAATTGACACTGGATTTTGTCATAATAATCCAAACAAGGTTTAGTGTTTTTGACATATCTCTCCAACCACAACTCTAATTGAGAAGATTTTTATTTTTGAATATGAAATTAGACTCATAAATATTTCTAAATAAGCCAAGAGCAACCAAAATGAAGATCATATGAGGGAATGAAGAATTTCCGAACTGACATTGTGGTTTGACAGTTGTTCTAGAACAATTTCCATTCTTTGGTTCATATCTTACAGAATACAATGAATTTGGGAATGATTCTTGTTGCATTGAAAAGAGGATTCAAATAGCTTTCTGGAGATAGACTATTTTTAAAGGTAAAATGAATAGTTAATTCAAGTTTGTTCCTTCACTTGAACTCCATCTCTCCATCTTGTCTGTTCATGAACTCAAGCTCATATCCATCATGAACTCTTATAAAATGTCTTGAACTCAAGCTCTCTTCTCAATGAAAATGTCTCAAACTCAAGCTGTCTCTCATGAACTCAAGCTCTCTCTCTTATGAACTTAAGCTCTGTCTCTCTTGAGCTCAAGCTCTCTCTCTCATGAACTCAAGCTCTATTCAAGCTCTCCTTTCACTTGAACTCAAGCTCTTGAACTACAATTCATATCTTGATTGAACTTAAGCTCATATGATTAAACTTAAATTCGTAAGTCGAGAACTCAAGCTCTCTACTATGAAATGTTCCGAGAGCTCGAGCTCTCTTCTTATATGAACTCAAGCTCTCTTCTATGAGTTCATAAATTCAAAAAATAGAGTATCATAACGTAATTATAGAATCATTTATGTGCTTTTGTTATTGGTAACTTTTGGATGCTAATGTTTCTACAAGCTCTTGTGCATGATAAAGAACAAATTTCAAGTGCTAATCAAAGGATTAATACACAAGTTCTCAAAAAGCACTTTTGTGTCAAAACTCCAACGGCTATATCTCAATGGGAAGAAAAATGCCTCAAAAGCTAACAAATTCTTCACCATCTCCAACGGTCATCAAATCTACTCAAACTATAACAAAAGAAACATTCAAGATGGACATAAGAGATGAAGAGAGCTTGCACGCACACAGATCAAAATGCCAATACTCTGACTCCAACATCTCCATTTCATATACTTTCTGTTTTTCAGTGATTATGGAATATACCATAGAGAGAGTTTACATTTAAGCCTTAGTGATTATCTATCTATTCTTGTGAGAGAATATTGATTATAAATCTTTATAATCAAAGTAGAATCCTTATTGAGTGTAAGGGGGTGTGATTCTGAGAGAGTTATAAAGGCTTCACAAGTGCCCAGAGTAAACTTGTGTGTTTGTAAAGGTTCTCAAGTACCTGTGAAACTTGAGGAATTATAGGGCTTCTCTTGTGCCCAGATTAAACAAGATAGTGAATTGAAAATCTCAAGTGAAGCTTGGGGACTGAACATAGATCATCGTGGATTTGACCAAACTAGAAGAAATCATAGGTTGCATAGTTTCTTCTCTTATCTCTTATATTTCTAGCATATTTGATTTGATTGATTGTCTTTGAACTTATGGATAATTGTTTTCTTGCTTATCACTTTTATCAATCTACAAAAAGATTTTCAAAATTCTTAAGAATTTTATTAGACACCGAATTCACCCCTCTCTTGGGTGACAACAAGTTTTAACAACATATACCTAAATATGTTTTAGAACTTTGTAAAGTGATTGGTATTCAATTCAATTTGTTGTCTTAAATTCTAATTGATTCTAATTCTTGTTAGGTGCTTTTATTGTATTAAAATCTAAACATAACTAAGAGTACACTACACCATTAAAATATGGTATGACACTCTTATTTTAATGAATTTTATTTTGTTTAATTTTTTATTTGTTTTTCATATGAAAGGGCAACCTAATTACTCGTAGTGTTTCGGTCTCGTGTTAAATTCTCTTTTATTATTCAATATAAACATATTATATGTTTATTTTTTTTGGTAAAAAATATTATATCTTTATCAATATAGATATACAGGTATAGTTTCATCAATATCAATTTGTATAACTGTAAAGTGTGGCTCAATTTGGTATGACCATAAATTTAATTTCTTAAAAATACTTTTGTGAATTTTTATATGAAAAGGATCCCTAATTTTTACGACTGGTTATGTTTCCCCTAAAATATAAACATATTATATTTATTTAGGACTATACTTACATCAAGTTCCTTACATCCATTATATTAAGTTCTCTAATCACATGTAATCATGTGTCCTATTTATTGTAGTTGAGTTTATAATTAAATGATAATAATTTAAAAATAGAACACATAGTCACATGTGATTAGAGAACCTGATGAAATAAGTATTTGAAATTCTTCTAATGTGGAAATATTATGTCATTCCAAAAAATAATTTATTTTATCTTCTTAACTTGGGTTAGCGCATTAAAGATTTTAAGCCTCTGTTGGATTTGTTGTTTGTAATCAATAATCAAATGTGATGTCAAAAAAATATCAATAACCAAAAGCCATTTTTTATTAGCTGGTTTTTTAAAAAAATATTCCTAAATGAAGTTCTAATTTATTAATATTAGTGTTTTGTTTCCATTTCATTCCACCGTTTAAAAAAAATGCATGTAACCATTAGTTTTATGTAGCCATTTACTACTATAGAATTGTTATAAAACAGTTTTTTTCCCCATATATGATGGTTTTCAACCGCCATATATTTTAATTCCATATATGTATATATGGTGGTGAAAAAACCGCCATATATGTCCAAATATATAATAGTTTTTTACATTTACCCACCATATATCTTAGAGAAAATCTCAAAAAAAGACAAGGGAAATATAAAAAATCTCAAATCAAAGCAACAAGATATGGAAATCCCAAATCAGTCTTGTTGTAGCTTTTTTGGTGTAGTTATGAAAATACCATTGGATTTTTAACAACACGAGTATCATAATTCAGAACAAGAGTATCTAAATTAACAACAATAGAAGCATTTAGGTACTACGTATTTACACTATGAATTTTTTGTGCTATTGTTAATTGAGATACTCTTGTTGGGAATTACGATACTCGTGTTATTAAAAATCCAGTGACATTTTCGTAATTACACACAAAAAGTACAAAAAGACTGATTTGGGATTTTTAAATTTTGTTGTTCTGAATTGGAATTTTCATATTTCCCTTATCTTTTTTTTGGGATTTTCCCTATATCTTATGTTATCTATGACAACTATGAATGAAACTACTATCATAAATTTTACCATAGTTCCATTGTATATAACGATCTTTTCAACAACCGCCATATATTCTTGGCAATATTTTATACACCATATGGGCACTCTTTATCAACCCACTACGTTCATATGCAATAAAACAACAGAAACAATATCAAGTAGCTATATATAGCATATACCCAGCACATTCAATTTTAGTTAAAATAAACATATAATATCTTTTATATTGATGACCATCATAAACATATATACAAAAGGAATATGAATGAAAATATATAGTAATACATCATTGAGAGTAAATATATAAAAGAAATATGAATGAATATAATACATATATAAAAAAAATATGAATGAATATAAACATACAACATCAAGTGTCCCGTTGTCTTTTCCTTGACTTAATGGTAATGCTTTTTTTAGTTACAATTATTTTCTTAACAAATTTGCGAACCGAGTTCCCCCTCTTTCATATCCAAATTTTTTCATTATGATCATGCCTAATGTACAAAGCATCATCCTCATTGATTTGGATCAAGTAATGGCGACCCTTGGAAAGGATCATCCCCACTAATTTCATCACCTCCTACATCCTCATTTATTTTGTTGGAGAACATAAGACTCGACCAGCCTTTTTTTGCACGGTTTGGAACGTAGAACACTTGTTTAGCTTGAACTGTCAAAATGAAAGGCTCTTGTATATACCCAATCATGTTCAAGTTCAATTGTATCAACCCTAACTTATCCACTTTTAAAGCAGTTTTATTGTCAACCCATATGCACTCAAAGACCAAAAGATGAAGTCTTACATAGTCCAACTCCCAAATGTACTCAACCATGCCAAAGTACGACATATTGGCATATATAGGATTCTTGACTTTTGTACTTGATAAATGCATCGTGCCAGCAAGAACAGTGACCCCACTATTTTGTATTTTGCTTCTAGCATCTTAGTCTCTAAGGCCACATGACAAGAACTTTACTTTCTCATGCGCTAAATTAGGAGCATTATTGTACAAGTCATCCATTTGCTTCTTCAACCATGATGTAAACTATTTATTATATTCTTTGACATACAAACTAAGTGCTTTGTTGGGGTTTTTCCTCATAAGCTCATCCTATGAGTATGTACATACTCTTCAATCTCTTCTAAGTTGTGAGGCACATTAAGGTGGGCTTGCTCCTACAGTTCATTCGAGATAGAGATGACTTGTTTTCCAATCAACCCTTGTACAAAAGTCCATCCATCATGTCGAGCCATTAAAATGCCGATGTCACATGTATATTTCAAGTAATCGATACATAACTCAGCTGGCTCTTCACAAATATACCCTTTCAAGTCCTTTATCTTGCGCTCGAATAGGTAGTCATCTCATGATATTGGACCACAAAGTTGCACCTCCCTAACCAAATGAACAGTTAGGTGAACCATTATGTCAAAGAAAGCTAGAGGGAAAACATCTCCAGCTCACATAACATCATCAAAATACGGGTTTGTATCCTTGGTTGCTTTTTGGGTCAATCACCCTACTACACAGAGACTTAAAGAAGAAACATAGCTTCATGATCGATGATCGCACCTTCCCAGGTAAAATACCACGTAATGCCACCAGAGTGAAGTTCTCCATTAACACATGGCAATTGTGTGATTTCAAACATTGACACAAGGTTGCTAATATTTGACGAGTATCCTTCTGGAACTTTCAATGAAGTAAGAACCACACAAAACTTCATTTTCTCTTCCTTGGTAGTGTGAAAGCTGCTAGGCATAGGAATGTACGAGATGCCCTCTCCTCTTGTGCCAATTCCTCTCTCATTCCTATCTCAACTATGTCTAGTCTTGCGTTTAAACCATCCTTTTTCTTTTGGGGAATATGGAGTAACATTCCAAAAAGACTCTCACATAGATTTTTCTCAATGTGCATGATATCAAGAAAATGTCTAACATTTAGGGAACTCCAATATGGTAGATCAAAGAAAATAGACCTCTTCTTCCACCCACATGTCCTAATTTATCTTCTGAATGGCTTGTAAATTTACATTGTAAATATTTTGTTTGTGCAAGAACACCCTAATCAGTGAGAGGTATAGGTGCCATCCTCTTTTCTCCCTCTCCATTGAAGTATTTTCTCATACGTTGCCTTTGGCAACCACCTGCGATGTCCCATATATGAATTATTCATACCATGCTTTAGCCTAATTGACTATGTACCCTCTTCATATATCTGGCATCCAAGTTGGCCTTTAATGTTGTATACTAACAAATTCCCATGTGCTAGAAAATCATTGATTGTTCCAAACAACATAGCCTTCAAATTGAATTATGCTTTATTGTTAGCATCATATACAACCTTTCCTTTGTCCCATAGCTTCTAAAGTCTTCAATTAGTAGTGCTAGGTATACATCTATGTCATTGCATGGTTGCCTCGGCCCTGAGATCATAATAGATAACATCATATATTTCTGTTTTATTGCGAGCTATGAAGGTAGGCTATAGATAAATAACATCGTGGGCCATTGTATTGTGGATACTACTCTGTATCCTAAATGGGTTCATCTCATTAGTGTCCAGTGTTAGGTGGAGGTTTCTTAGTTCTTCAGCAAATTTGGGATGCTGAAGGTCGAAACCTCTTCTATAACAACTCCCTTCTAGGCTATTTACCTTATAATATTATGGCAATTAGAACCATTAGTTATGAGTTTAAGTTGAAAAAAACAAGGGTTGAAAATTTTTCTTTATCGCTATACTAATTTTAAAAAAATCAGAATGAAGTGGTATTGGGTTCTTTAGAAACACTTTCCTTCCTCTATAAGGGAAAAATAATTCTATATTAGGATTGTATTGCATCTAACATGCACAGCCTCTCAAACATGCACTATTCATATGGTCACTTGGCACTATTCATTTGGTCATTTTTCATTTTCTCTTAATTTTTGGCTTAACTTTGGGAAGGCATAACTTTAACTATAAAACTCCAAATGACATAGTCTACCACTCCATTTGCATCTAAAAATACCCTCTATTAGCGTGTAAAGGGTTGTAGCTAGACTCATTCATTTGCTTAAATCATAGCTATCCCCATTTCTCACCTTATTAGCATGAAAAGGCTTGTGACACAATCATGCTAAATTCCTTTCCTTGCATTTGCCTATCGTCATGCCTTCACCTACATTGTGAGAAAGGTAAGATTTCTGGGGAAATCTTTGTAGCAGAATCAATCAACAACCAATGACAATAAAATGCAATGCATGTTATGCTACATGTTTTGCTTTTTCTCATAATGCCTCCCTTTTGGCACAACTATGTATAAGGAGCATGCATGTGACTCCACCTCTGCACATAGCCAAGGCATATATGAAGGAGTTATACATCACATATTTCATCTCATAATATTTCAACTCATAACATTTGATCTCATAATATTACATGCTAGCCCAACCACAACACAGTAAACATAGTGTTGGATCCTATGTTTTGATGATTACCAAACTTAGGAAGACTTGTAAGGAATACTTTCATTCATAAGAAACTAAGGGAAATTATTTAAGTGACCATATTTAAGTAATATCCACTTGGTTCAAATCAGGTTGAACTTAACAGAAATTTTGCTTATACTGGAACCTCAAGGAAAGTTGGTCTTTGAACAAAGGCCAGGTTCCTGGCTCAATTGGCTATAACAGCCAGGTTCTGGTAGGAACATGGCAGTATGGTCAAAAGGCTTGGGACCCTTGAGGAAAGAAGTCTACCCTCGAGGATTCGGGGACTAAATGGCTTTGTGTTCATAAAGGCCAGGCTATGGCAAACCTGGCCAGGCAGGGTCAAACTTGGCCAGGCTCAGTCAAACTTCGCCAGACAAGATCAAACTTGGCCAGTGTAAGGTATCCTCGAGGAAATAAAGTAATGTGCCCACCTGCAAGGCTGAAGAGAAACATGGCCAGCTAAAGTCAAACCTGGCCAGTAAAGGGTATCCTCAAGGAAATACTTCATCCTCGAGGATTCGAGTAAAACTTTGTTTCCTCCCAGGCTAACTCTAAAACCTGGCAGTATAATCTTGACTTAACAAAAAGGGTAAAGATTCTCAAGTAAATTCTCTACTCACAAGTATGATTGATACTCTTAACTTGTGTTCTGGTTTTACATATTTTAAAATCACGAATCCTCAAGAAACGAAATTCATCTCAAGGTTATAAGCCTAACATGAATTCCTTTTTTAAATCACTAACTCTGAGGAAAGACTTTTACTCCTCAAGAGAACTAACTAAATAGGCTTATATACTCGAGAATTTCACTTAACCTCAAGGAAATTTTAAATGTTTGTTTTTTTGAAAAACAGAGCATCGTAACGTCATTCTTCAAATCATTCTAGTATATATTTTAATGATACCCAATTGATTCCAACCTTTGCTAACAATCTATTTAGTGACAAAGAACATGTTATGAATCACTTGGAGAAGTTTGGAGGAAC
>JBAGKO010000015.1:23354400-23373069 GCA_037177275.1 Acacia concinna
CCATTGTGATTGACTTGATAAAGTCAGGTTTAGGGATATAAGGAAAAAAAAAGACTTCAAAAATTTTTGTTATGCTTCCATTAAAGTTGTGTCCTTGTCTTCTTTTCTTAGGTTTTTCAACAATTCTAGTTATACTACTATGCAAAACTTTTGTTTTCTTAATATTATTTTGTCTTATTCTAAAAAATTAAGATGAAGTTATTAAATACTAATCATATTTATATAACTGTAGTTGATAAAATGTGCCCTTTTTATATGTCATACAAACCATGTATCCAATAATTAAATGTGTTGGGAATGAAGAATCTTGTACTTGGAAATTGGAATAGTATTATACAACTGTGTTTTGAACAAACTTAGCATTTGTTTCTAAGTTTATGGTTCGTTTCTAGCATGCTATGTGTTATTATGGTAATTTTTTTAAAAAAAAAAATCATGTTATTGTGTGTAGAAAATGTAAAGTGTTGGCTATAAATTAATTATTAGAAGGATAATTTTGTGATTGAAATGTGCAAGTGTTAAAAAATATGGTGTATTTTGTGTATGGAAATTATATTATACTTTTTTGGGTGAATGTACAAATTTAGTAAAAAAGCAATATCACTATGAGCATCCGGAAAAACTATTTATTTTCAATATAAAAACTAAAAAGTGGGAATGAATAATTTATTTTGAGAGAAAATATAATAATAAATATAACAATAAAAAGTGGTAACGTCGTTATTTTAGTATACTTTGATTGCTATTTTTTCTGTATGATGATGGTTTTATGATTTTAGATTATCATATGGATTCAACTTCACTGCTAATTTATGAATTATGATTTGAATTACTATTATGGAATGTTAGATTATGATTGATATTATCTTACACATATTTATGTATTCGCAACTAAAGGGTTTTCTAGGCATTGTACCTTTTATTAGAAGTAATCCACTCGAGGCACTCTTAAATATTAATTATGGGTATTTTTTTCCGTAAGAATTCAAACTAAAGTTATTGTTTTATTTTTCGAAACTAAAGTTGTTGATGAAATGTCGTATGGACGTGTCCTGAAGTTATGAAAGTATTGGCTTTTTTTTCGATACAAGAAAGTATTGGCTTTTTAGTTGAACGTATTTGTATTGGGTTTAAGCACACTAGTATTTTGGTGAGTTAGGGCTTGTTTGGTATGACTTATTTAGACTAAATAATATATTATGTACAAAGTACTAGAAAGTTTCACCTTACATACTTACTTCGTACTCTGCAAACAAACACTTAATTTAGCGTGATAATGATTTCTCTTTGGGCAAATTCTACATAAAGACCATTACAAATGCTAAATGACAAGAAGTGATTCCAATAGTCATATTGTCATAGAGGTTTGAGTACCTATGTCCTTTTTCAAATTAAAAAAATATATAGAAATGACCCTCTCCATACTAAAAAACTAAGGGTAAAGGTATGCTCAACACCCTTAACTATTTTCTAAGGTGCAATTAACACCCTAAAGTATTTAAGTGCGCTAATTGTATTTAAATGTGTGCAATTAGCACCCTTCATTAGTAGACACATAAACTGCCGTTTTCTCCATAGCTACGTCAACATTAAAAATGTCACATAAGTATTTAATACGCCATCTAATTTATAATTAAGATTCCCTATAAATTAAAAAGAAAAACAAGAAGTTCCTCCAAAAAAGTTTCTTCCTTTCAACATTTCATTCTTCATCAAAGCATATTGTGTTTACAGAGTTCATTGAAATACAAGACAATGGAACTTTTTAAAAGAAAAAGAGAAAAAAAAATTCATGTATCATTTTAATTATCAATTAGCTAACATATTAAATACTCGTAGCATTTTAAATGCTGACATAACTATAGAAAACAGACAATTGATGTCATTTTATGTTTCTGTTAGTCAAGGGTGCTAATTGCACCTATTTAAATACTTTAATATGCTAATTGCACCTCAAAAAATAGTTCAAGACGCTAATTGTACTCATAAATACTTTAGAAAATAGTAATTGCACTTTAAAAAATAGTTCAGGGTGTTGAGCGTGCCTTTATCCAAAAGAAAAGACTGAATCATGGAGATAGACAGCAAAGCGAGTTGGGGAGCAAGAGAGGAGGGAATCAGTGTTGGAGGAGTGGAAAGGAAGTGCGGTAGGTAAATTTTAACAGCACAATCTTCTTATCTTCATCACGTGATCACGTGATCATGACAACGGTGTTCTTGATCTTAATTTTGATGAGTGTTGATGGGTGAAGGAGGTAGGAGATTGATGTTGGAATGTCTGATTGTGAATTTGAGCTTGGAGACCTCAAGGTGTCAACTTCATTGATATCGGTATGTTGTGTGATTGGGAGGGTGATCGAAGTTGCCAAAGTGTAGTGTTGAAGAAGGGAAAATCAAAGAACGCGTTCATAGGATGGTTTTTTTTTTTTTTTGGTAAGAACTAGTGAGAAAGAGAAAGAGTGAACTTGTCATTTGGGCATTTTCAAAAGTCAACTTATTATTTTCATAACCAAACTTATCATTTTTAAATATAAACCTTGGAAACCCATGTCTAGTGTGAGAATTTTTTTAAAATTGCATTCTCATTTTCTCAAACGGTTATTTCCTTAATTGAATTTTTCATTTTTATATCAAAACTTGTCATTCATTTTCAAAAAAAAAAAAACTCGTCATTTATTAAATATAAACTTAGTAAGCCCATGTCCAATGTGGAAATTCTTTCAAGGAGAAAGGCTATTAAATACTACTTAAATTTTAAAATTATAAATCAATCTTATTACCCATAAGAGTATATAGATTAACACAATTTGTATAGCAAATGGCGACTCATTTTTTATAGAAAATCACTTATTTGAAATTTTGAAATTCAAATAGTATTTTCTTATCAATCTCTCATTTTTCTAAGCTTGCATCTTGATTTTTCTTAAGTGGTCATTTTCTTAAGTGAACTTGTCATTTTAATATTGAAACTTGTCCTTTTTTATTATGAACTTGGTGAACCCATGTCTAGAGAATTCTTTCAAGCTTGCATTCTCATTTTCTCAAGTGGTCATTTCCTTAAGTGAAATTGTCATTTTCACGTATGAACTTGTAATTTCCTAAAGTGATCACTTTTTAAGTGAAAGTTCTCATTTCCATATTCAAACTGGGTAAAGCAAGCGTGTACATTGATAATTCTACAATAAATTTGAACATAAAATAGAACTATCAATAAAATATACACTTTGTACAAGGCATAATGTGGGTGTAAATTGATCCTGTTTTAAGGCAACACACAAGCAAAACATAAAGTGTGCGTTGACATTATGCGTAGCAAATTTATTAGAGAACTATTTACAAGCAAGCAAAAGTATGGCCATTATAACACCTCATTGTATAGCCTTTACCTTACCATTTGAGAGCTATTGGAATCATTAGTTATGACTTTTAGTTGGAAAAATAAGAGAAAAAATTTTCACTTTATTACTATACTATTCATCTAACCCTTATTTTTTGCCAATTTTAGAAAATCATAACTAATTCTAGAAAAATCAAAACGTGGTGATTCCAAGCTCATTTGAAAGCTCTCAACATCCTCTATAAGGGAAAAATAATATCAAGCCATGATAGCATAGCATCGAACACGTGCAGGTCCTCAAAGTTGCACTATTCATATGGTCAATTTGGCACTATTCATTTGGTCATTTTTCAATTTTCCATGATTTTTGGCCTAACTTTGGGAAGGCTTAACTTTTGCTAGAAAACTCCAAATGACATGATATATCACTCCATTTGCGACTAAAAATATCCTCTATTAACATGCTAAGGCTCGTGGTCAGACTCAGTCATTTGCTCAAACCACAGCCAACCCAATTTTAAACATAAATTAGCTAGAAACCTAGTGCCAATTTCACCATAAACTTTTGCTATGCTATTTTTCCCTTTTCTTATTATTCTAATGGTACTCGGATAGCATAACGGCATAGGTAAAGGCATTCCCATATATTACAACATGTCATAATACATCCAGTAGCAGGCTATAAACAATCCAGACCAATCCAGTATCCAATATATTACATTATACAATATGCCAGAAAACACAAAGAAGCATAAATAACATTCTCTATCTACTTCTTCTCCTTGCTTTCGAACATACCTTTACCTGCATTGTAGAGAGGGTAAGGTTTCTTGGGAAACCTTAGGAGCAAAACACTAACAATAACATCATATTGCAATGTAAGTCATGCAATCTATGCTCGTACTTACTCGATTAGTGCCCTCTCTCTCTTGGCACTTACCGTGTATAGGGAGCATGCACATGACTCTAGCTCTAACATATTGCCAAGGCACATAAACAGCAAGTCATACATCTCAAACATAACACGCTGCTCAATCACAACACAGTAAAAAAAGCAACAATATAAAGCAAACAAGCAAAGCATCAAAAGGTTAAAGTTAGAAGTTCTAGCTACCGCTTATTCCAACGCTGCAGGTGCTTTTCCTTTGCTCCTTTGGATATTGATAGACTTCTCTGTAATGCTTAAACATAACACAATCATTAGGCATACATACATGCTACTGGATTTGGTTCAAAACCTTTCCCCTCATAAACTTAGGTCCCGAACTCCCCTTATCCTTTAACCGATTTCAGAGGCTAATCCTACACAGTTTTCGCCCCTGAATCCATCTGTGACCTCTGTTTGATCAAAATCAAGCTCCTTCTACCTTCTCCCCCTTGGCCGAAACATCCTCTTAACTTGGGGTCCCCGATGATTGCATTGGTTCGGCGTTCCACACGCATTCTTTCTACCTTCCCTTAGGTAAAACACTACTCTGAACACGTTGGAAGCATCAAACCAATCAAAATCACATCACATCCTAGGGGTCTTGGCCGAACACCCCCTTCACACCAAGGAAAAATCTCAACTTCTATCAAGCCTACACACTATCTACAAGCCTTTTCTAGCCTGAATAAACATCGTACAACCTCAAACTCTTCCTCCTCTTGCTTAGCTAGATCCACAGACATCATTTCCCCTTATGAAATGCCCTAGAGACCGTAGAGAAGAGAAGAATAAAAGAAAATACTGGCTAGAGCTTACCTTAATCACTGGCTTAGATAGCGTGGCTTGAATCTCCTCGAAAAACTGTGCACGGGAGTCAAGTTTATAGTTGGCTAGACCCTCCCCAAGGGACTTCTATCTTGTGCCAAAATGGGAGGGTGCTAGCTCTTATTTATAGAGCCCTGTAAGGGTAGTATTGGAATTTAGGAAAAATGCCACAAAAGTCAACAATTATGGCTCTCCTTTCTCCATGCACCAAATCACCTTGCTCTAGACATTTCTTAGCTTTCTCCTTAAGCCAAAGTTAGCGCAGGGTTTGGTGGGGCCTATGGGTCCCACCCAACTCAGTATACAGTCCCAACTTCTCCTGTACTGTCCTATTTAATCTAAAAATTTTAGAAAATTCATTTTACAATGAAAAATTCTGAAACATTACTCAAAAATAGCTCAGAAGGCTATTATAAAAATTTCAGAATTTTTTGAGGTCTGGAACTCCAGAAAATAATTTTTCTACTAAGAAATCCCTTATACCGGCGATAACCAATACTCCAGAATGTTCTAAAATTTCTCTGGACTTCTTCTCAACCTCTAACCAACTTCATTCATCTTCTCTTATGCTCTACTAATTTTCTCAAATCCCAGTCCAGAACAATGAGGCCCTTAAATATTTGTTGTAGTTCATTTTTGGCCAAAAACTTGATCTAGCCAAAATTAATAAAATAATCATAAAATCACTAAAAATTTATATGGCCTCTAAAAATCATTCTGACTATCCCATGATGTTCTGGATGCTCTAAAATAATTTCTTATATTTTATGGGAATTTTCAGGGCTTCTGGACCTGTCCAAAATTTAGCTTATAACTTTGCCGAATTTTCACTTTTTGCACAGAGGTCCTTCCCTGGCTTTTACTTCAAAATTCAGGAGATCTCTCTCTCCTCTCCTGATCATGGCCCTTTATTCATCCAAAATACCTTATCTAGGCCTAAAAAAATATCCAGGTACGACCCTCGTCTACCCAAAATTCTCTATTTAGGCCTAGAAAATTCCTAGGAGGTTACACTACTCACCAGTAATTTTGAACAAGTGATCAGCCACAATACAATATTTGAAAGGATGTATCTATTGGTTTGAAGGATCTTGCTTGATAGCTTGAATGTAAAGTGTTGCGACCTTGAGAGCCTTGATCTTTTATAAAAAACTATGCAAACAAAATTTTGTTTACTCAAATATCACCATAACACTATAAAATAGAAAAAAAATATTAAGAGAAGTGAGGTACCTAGGTTGAAGGCACAGTTGAGGGAGGATGAGAGGAGCTTGAGATGATGTGAGGATTAAAAAAAGGCTTGCCAATGATGGAAGGCGGGAACGTTGTGAGCGACAGCGACGAGCTATGGTGGAGCAAGGATGATTCAACAATAGGAAGAGGGGTTGGGCACAATGCCAAGAGAGAAGAGAGAGTGGGGAAGGGAGAAGAGAAGAGAGAATAGGGAAGGAAATGGCCAGTGTCTGACTGTTATGGGTTTAAGAGAGAATAGGGAAGGATTGGGTTCGACGGCTATGGGGTTCGAGTGAGAAAAGAGAAATGGATCCAAGTTGTGGGATATTTTAGTACATGTTTCCACATTCTAAATCAAACTGGGGACGTGGAAAGTCCATTTTCCACATCCCCAGTTATTTATGGGATGTGGAAAATAAAGCTTTCTGCATCCCCAATTTGATTTGGGGTACGAAAAGAGACCTACAACGTTCCAAAAAAAAATTTGGATATTAAAAGTATTTCAGAACTACAAAATTACTTTTGCATCACTTTTTTATATCCCTAATTTAAAAAAAGGACATTTTATAAGGATGTGTATAATCTATACTAGTGCCATTTTCTCTAACATGCAAGTTACTTTCCATACCATGCAAATTTCCCAATAAGCTAGCAAATCATCATGTATAATATGCACATATATATATCAAGTCACCTTCTCAAGTATGCGAGTTGCATTCCCTAATAAGCAAGTTGCGTTCCATATTGCATGCGCATACTTCTTAACATTATCTTATGAAATTTGCACAACATAAAAAGTGAACTTGCATATTTGGGAAGGTGTGTTCCGTGTTGTGGAGGACTATTTGCATGTTATGGAAGGTAACTTGCATACTCGTAAGTGTGGCTTGAAATTATTATCCTTAAACTCTCAAGTTGAATATTTGAGTTTACTATTTTTACATTTATAGCTTAATAAATCGTGTTGAGTCACCTTTAAACTCGTTTTAGTTGTAAACTCGATTAAACTTATGAGTTCAAACTATAAGTTTGTTGGAAATAATAAGTAGGTGTGTCATAAGGAACAAGTCCCACATTATTTGGGATTGTGGAGGTCCTGATAATGAGTGATCTTGGACTATTAAATAAGTTAAGAGGAGAAGTGAACTTGCACAATGTTGAGCCACATAGAAGTCCGGCAATTTCCCCTAAGTGCAAGTTAGAAGTGGACTGAATGTATTTTTTAAATTTTGACTTTAGAGTCATATATGATCTTGTTACATGCCTTAACTTCCACCAAGTTTGCTTTATCAGCAGCAACATGAAACTCCATATTTTTTGAACAAAATAATTAATTGCAGCCAAATGTTTTTATTCTTCATTGTTTAGAAAATGTATAGCATCCAAGATTGCTTTATTATTGAATAAATATGGTCGTTGCTTTATGGACGTTGCTTTATTAAAATAACATTATGAAGGCAATTAGATGCATTCCAATGTATTATTTTTCATAGCCTATATAAGGGACTTGAAATAAGAGGTTCAAAAGATGCAGAATTTTTTGAGCATATTTTTCCTTTAAATGGTGAACATATTTCAAAAAGAGTTGAAAATTCTACTCCTTCTTTTGAACAAAATTCTAATGAAGGAAATTTAAGGAGAAGTAAAAGACAAAGAAAAGAAACCTCTTTTGGAGATGATTTTTATACCTTATCAATAGAACTAAAAAAATCATTCTCTCTCTGCCCTATATATAAGACCAAAGGAGTATAAGAGACAACCGTCATCCCTACTCTATTCCAAAATATAAGAGACATCTAAAGAATGTATTGTCTTTTAATTCTTTTTTCTTGTTTTGCCCTTATTTAATACCAATGTATTAAGGCTTATAGTGACCAAAACAATTATTATTCTTGAGGAGGGAAGAGAGGGGTTGGGGGAAGAGAGTGATTAATTTTAATAAGGTATTTTCTCTCTTATTTCATATCTCTTCATTAATAAGGGTATGTTAGTAAAAAAGAGTAACAATTTTGATATAGTTATTATTCTTAATCGCCACTTTGAACCAATAGATTTGGTTAAATGTCTCTTATAATTTGGGATGGAGGGAGTAGTTTATAAGTCGCTTGTACCCAAAAAGTTTGTTTCAAAATATAAGTCATTTGTAGGATAATAAATAAGTTTTTGACAATTTTACCCTTGTTGACTTATAAAAAGGTGGGAGAGAGATATTAATGCGAAGATAAAAGGGAAGTAGATATGCACCCATAAAAAATAAGGGCAAATGTTAACAAAATTATCAATTTAATGTTTTTTTTGTTTCACAAGAATGAGAGTGACTTGTAAACTAAAACAGAGTGGTATTATAAAAAACCAACTATCAATTATCACAAACCAACAAAGATAGTTAAAAGCATTAAAGTTGCCTTAAAATTTAAGTGATTTTCAATATTGTCCATATTAATATTATATTAAAAGCTCATTGGAAACTTGCAAGTGCTTGATAAAAAAGACAAACAATATTTGTTAGTTTGTATTTTACAATAAGGACTAGAGGAAATACCTAGAAGTAACTAGGGGCTTCTCCCCGTGCGTTGCACGGGCTGTGTTCACCGGCTTATATTTTTTCTTGTTTAACACACCTTCTTTGGTTGTAAGTTGAGTTGGTAGAAAGCTTTGTGGATAGTAAATAAAGTGAAAATTTTATTGTAGAGATATTATAATACTAATGGGTCAATATTATTCTGATAAGTGGCCTCCTACTACAAAGTTGCCATAATTATGCACTATTAGTTTCCATAAGTTAGGCCATTTTTGGTAATTTTGTTAGTTTTGTTCTGTACACCTTGTATATATCACATATGAGAGGAAAGTTAGAGCGTCAAGTCATTGACCTATCTATTAGCACCTCCTTTGTGTCCCACCCCAAAACGTAGTGGTAGTGATACTTTTGTTGAAAGCATGGGTCAAGAGTAATCTTTGTAATGTTTGAGCAACTGTGAATGCGTACTGTTCCTGTGTCAAAGAAAAATTGTGTATTATTGGACATGTGAGGGTCTAGCTCACGTTGTGTTTGTGTGTTTTGGTATGGAGTTGCAATACCTCTTTCACTCTTGATTATGCATAATTGAATGACCATAACCGGCACCCTTCTTTGTGGCATATTGTATTTCTTGTAGGCATTGTCAGCAACCTTGTCCAATAGAATGCATTGCACCTAATTTCCCCCATAGATTTTGTTGTTGGCGCAATTAGTTCTTGCATTATGTTTGTAACTCCTGTACATAAGAAGTTTTTAGTATATTTATGGCTTCATCATTAGCAAGTTTTTCTTGTACCATCTTAGGCTTATGACTAACCCTACAATGTTTGTGCATACATGTATGGCATTGCGGTATTAGAATCCTTATTTACACACACACACACACAAACATACTAGCTAATGTTTTGTAATTATGGGAAGTGCAACAACATCTGAGGTATGGAGGGCCCATTTTCTCCTTAGCAATTCTATATAGGGGCAAACATTCATATGCATTCAGAGAGATATCATCAGCCTTATACAATAGTATTTTTGTTTCTATGTGGAAGACAACAATATATGCATGGTCGCAAACTTGTAGTGGCATTGTGTTATGGAGCACTTTGAAGTTTGAGAAATAATGACGCCTTTCTTCCTTGATTAACATTATAAACCTGTTGAACGCTGCTAGGTCTTCTACTAAGTAGTGAATCCTGATCAACTAAACACAATGCAAGCCTTGTAGTCAAAGTACTCCTCCATTTTGGTATGGGTTTTTATTACTTGGAAATGTAATGAAAGCATATTAAATTTCATACTATTCTTAATGGTGGTCCATTTTTTAGTGAAAATTCAGGTTTGGTTTGTCAAATATGCCTTTAAATCGAGTGTCGTGGCGTGGTATGTAAAGCATATCCTTACAAATCAATTGCTTTATGTGTTCTCAAACCATTGATGGATTTGAAAAGCAATGGCATAGGAGCATGCTCACAAAGAAGCGTTGCAAGTATTGTCCAGTTGCCCAATTTGATGCCTCCTTTATTGCATCAATGTAGTCCTGATCACTGTCTAGCAATTACAATGGATAACAAGCTGCTCTAAAAGTTGGACAGACAATACTGCCCACTGTTATGATCTCCTCGTACGATGTAGGCCCCTTTACTTTTGCCAGTAGCATGTTGATGTGTCACTATATTTACATGGTTTTCTTGAGTGTTTTCCACTAAATTGCACGCTTTTACCCTCATTATGGATTGTAATTAGAGTTTTTAGATTACATGGGTTCACGTATTACATTATGCTGATTTAGGGGTAAAAAGGGTTAAGTTTCTCTCCTTATTTGTAATTGCTTATTTTGTCTTTACAAACCTCTTTATTATGATTTTTAGGTAATTAGAGAAGGACTTAGGACCCCAAGATGGAGCAAGGAAAGAGCTACCTAATCTTGAAAGCTAAAGCACAAATTAAAGCATTCTGACATCTTAGGTCGCGACTTGGACCTTTGAGGTCGCGACTTAGGCACCATTAAGTGAAACTGTGTGTTTTGGAAGCAAAGTCACGACTAAACTGATGTCTGTCATCTGAGGTCGTAACCTCACACACATAAGGTCATGACTTGAGCTTAAATCAAGACTTAGTTTCTCTCTGTCATTCCAGGTCACGACTTGACACACCTGAGGTCGCAACCTGAGTCCGTAAAGTTAAGTTGTGCATTTTGAAGTAGGGTTTTTGCATGGCCTATAAAAGGGGAGTTAACCATCATTTAGAGGAGGTCCATATTCGTGAGATTTCACGGTACGACAACAACAAACTCTTCTCTCTCAAATTCCTCTTACCTCCATAACCCTACCAAAACCCTAAAGCCTCCATCCTTTAATTTCCACCCTCTCTAACTACAAGAAATCCTCTGGTCGAACCCGAATTAGTCACATTTTTTGTCGTCAGATTGATTGCATCTTATATAGTATAGTGAGCAACCAGTCGTTCTTCTCTCGAGGAGCTATTATGTTGGATTTCCTAGGTAATTTCCTAATGTACTAACTAAATGAATTAGTAGTTAATTAAGGGGGTTTTCTAGGTGCAAATTACTAAATTAAACTAATTTTAAACTAAGCTAATTCTTTTTGGATTTTTAGGGTTTTGGAAAATAAATGAATTACTAAAGTTCTAATGATACGCTAGTCTCTCAGTAACGGCTTACTCGGTTTTCATTGCTTTCAAAAGATATGGGGTTCAATTAATTCTCTAAGTTTCTTTTAGAAAAACCCTAAGCGATCGCTTAGGTCAACGGTTTAATTAATTAGAAACCTCCCTAGGATCCTAGCTCAATTAATTATCAATTAAATCGAGGTTAAGTCCTCTTAGAGTGCCTTAAGATGGATGCATGAATGGGTTCTCGAATTGTCAATCAACAATCGAGAATTTTGCGCGAGAGGTAAAATAAACACGATCGTGCAATCAAACTAAACACACATAATTAAGTCTCAAAACTTTGATTAAATTATAATTCAGAAATCGTACATCAACCTTGGCATAAAGTTAGATCCTTGCAGATTACAATCGCAATCATAAAAGTCAAATCATCCTACCAACTCTACCTAGATCTAGGAGAATTCATAGAAGATGAAGAGAAATTGAAAGACCTAAATTTAAATACATGAACTTCCCTGGTTTAAAACGTAAGCTCCAACCTTCGTAACCCATCATCGAGAGGCTAAGGGATTTAGCCTCTCATGGCTCTGAACATCCCGCTATTGCGTTCTGTCTTCGATTCCATAAGATGCAGGTAGGGTTTGGTGAGGGATTATGGTGGATTAGGGTTGGATTTTGGGTAGATGGAGGCTAGGGTTATGGTCTAGGGTTTGGGAATTGAGAGAATATGGAAAGCTAGGGTTTCAGGCTGGTTACTCTGAAATCTCAGAAGTAATTTCCATTCTTAATCGTTCAGTAATCATCCCCATTTATAGTTCATTACAAACCCTAATAAAAAACGCAGAGTTTCTGTCAACGGACTCAGGTTGCAACATGCAAGTCTCCTCATCGCGACTTGTCTTCATGAATGATTCTTCCCAGCTTATGTTGCTCCAAAACGCACAGCTTTATTTAATGTCTTCACATCACGACATAATAGGTATGTGTCGCGACCTTGACTGGCAGTTCAGCATTCTTCCATGGTCTTGGGCCTTCAAGCTCGGGTTCCCTCCATCTTGGGCTCTAAATTGGGCTTCACTTTATCCTTTGCTTGCCTGAAAACATAACAACAAAGTACCTTTGCCAAGGCAAGTGAAGAATAATATAAATAGTGTTAAATAAAGCATATTTTCGCCCGTAAATCATCAAAATGCAATATTGAGACATTTAATCCACATAATACAAATATCATGAAATTTGATAGTAAATGTGTGCAATTAACATACAAAATACCCCTAAAAACCATATAAATATTGTGTCAGATCAATAGGATCAAAATTTGCATCAGATTGAGTTAATTCTTTAATTGTTCTACCCCTAGGTTGCTCATGGTTTCTATTATGACCATTATTTTTTCCTTGTCCCTCAAGAACAAGATTCTGAGCTCTAACAAAGTTACCATGCAAGTTACCCCCAGGAGGGGGAGGTAAATCAGCCATAATTTCTTGCTCTAATTCCTCACTCTCACTAGATGAAGAAGAAGAAGATTGAACAGGTAAAGGTGGTGGGTTATTTAACATACCAAATTTCCATCACCAAATATCCCTTGTAAATGGAATAGATTAAATGGAATAAAATGGTGCATTTTGGTACAAGAAAGATGGCCAAAGTTCTTTCTGACCAATTTTTGGAATTCTAGTGGTGGCAGCCTCATTATACATCACTTTAACCTAAGTTAATAATATCCAAAAATTATGAAACTTTCCAGTCTAAAAGTATACATGTCAAGATTTAATTTGATATGTCATTTGCATGATTTGGATGTATAGGTTAAGAGATATGAATTTTTGAAGTTTGTCTAGCAAAATTCGCTAGCTTCTGGATCAGTGTTCAAAAACAAATTTCCTGAGAACTTTCTAATATTAGACTCAATAAGGGACATTTAGGCTTTGGAATCACCTCAATTGGATATTTGTACAATTAGATATGAATTTTCAAAGTTGGATGAAAATTCTATCCATAAATCCAAATTTGCAAAAATGTAATGGCAAACTTGTAATTAGTGGCCAATCAAGGAAAAAAATATTAAATGTTGGAAATAATGTATAAGAAAAATTGGGGAGTATCCATGAATTATTTAGAGATTAATGGCAGTCAGTTTGAAATTTTTGGAGACAGTCGATGTACCGACTTTGTAGAAAATTTATCTGGCATATCACATTTTCCCTTGGAATTAATGGTAACTAAGATTAATAGTAATTGGTTCCAATTCAATTGATAATTCACGCCATTTATGAGAGCAAAAAGTAACCAATGGCATGTGTGAAGAATTGGATAAAGTTGAGGGCAAATTAGGGATGAAAATATACTCAAATTGTTCACATGTGAATAAATAAATTGAAAAGGCAATAGCTGCCCTTATTTTTGCGGTGAAGCAAGGAGAGAGAGAGAGAGAGAGAGAGAGAGAGAGAGAGAGAGAGAGGAAAAAGAAGCAAAGGAAAAGAGGAAAAGTAAAAGGAAGAAGGTATGTGAGTTTAAGCTTCAATCTTCCATTTTCTTCTTAAATCTTGGCCTCCAATCTTCTCTAATGGTCATGGCCCCTTTGTATTCATGTGTAGCAAGAAGAAATCAAGAGGAAAAGGGTCTACAAATTTCAGATTTGAGAGGGAAAGAGGAAAGATGAAAGGGTAATCACCTAATCCATGAACCTCTTCCTGGTTCTAGTTATTTTCTGGAGACAGTTTGGTTGTGTGTTTGTTTCGCTAGTCAAATGTTGTCCAAATTTTATGAAACTTTATAGAAATAAAGTATGCATCTAGATATTTAATTTGATTGGTAGAACATAATTTTTGGACAAGTGGATCAAAATATATGATTTTTCAAAATTTGGCCTTGTTTCTGGAACCAGATCTATAATATTTAGGGTTTGGTGAATTTATGGGAAACGTGCAACTACCTTGTCTAGAAAAAGATATCTATATTTGAAATAAAACTTATACTGATTGTGAGATGTTTTTCTCTAACCAAATGAACTCCAGTGCCCACAAAATTTTCTAGAAATGAATTAGACTCAATATGATTTAATTCAAGGGGTAATTTGTAATAATTGGATAAGTACATTGAGAGATATAAATTTTCAAAATTTGATAATGATTCTAGAGGCTGTCCTGTGATAGTAGTAGGTTATAATGGATTTTGGAATTGGGTGCATAAGAAATGCAGGGTTAAATATTTTTTATGTAAAGTAGACTTAATAAGGATCAGATAGGGCTTTGAACCACCCAATTTGGAGATTTGTAGAATTAGTTATGATTTTTCAAAGTTAAATGAAAAATCTAGTCAGCAATTAGCCCATGCTCATTTGATGGACCTTAGGCCTAATGTTCACATTAGCTACTTAATTGAGCCTAAAGCACTAAACCAAATGACAATCAACTTGACAAAATGCGGGTTATGCAAGTAGTGGGCAAAATAATAACCTGGTGTCCGTAAATGGGATCTGATTGTTGTCCAGAACTTAAGAATTGTTTGAACAAAGACAAATGATTAGACATGATTCATGGCATAATTAATGGTAAGCACTTGGAAAAACATACTTAGTAAATAGTAGCTCATTGCTATACATTTGAAATTGTATGCTTTGATATCTGCCTGAATAGTACATAAGCCGATAGGACGATCGAGTACGGGAAAAAGGACTTCAGGAAGTAACTTTGTCTCTTATTGTGTGCTTATTTATATGCATTGTTTTGCTATGTTTGTGATGTGAGAAGAATCTAGCTGTGGTAGTGGTTGAGAACTCTCTGGTCGAGGTACTGAGTTGATTGACGCCACTTGTTATACCTAGCTGTAGTAGTGGTTGAGGACCCTCTAGCTAGAAGTATCTGGCCGTGGTAGTGGTCGTGGACCCACCGGTCGAGGTACTGAGATGAGTTAGGATAGACAGAGGTTTGGTCCTCCAACTGGTCATCCGTGTTCAGGTGCAACCTAGGCCTTAGACGGATGTGTGTGGCATGTATGTTTGTATTTAACTTAGTCATGTAAGGTGGTGCCTTGCATGTTTATTATCGCATATTTATGAGTGACTGTTGTTACTACTGGGATTCTTTTGAATCTCACCTTTTTTCCACAAATATCAAATTTGACTCAATTAGAGGAGAAAGTTCCCAAGGCAAGAACATAGACACTGGATACTAGTGGCGGGACGTAGTACATATGAAGACTTCTGTTTTGGACTAGTGTAGTTTAGTTAATCCCCTTTTGAAACTATAATTATGTAAATATTCTGGGATATTTTGTTTAATACACTGCATGCACCCAAATTTGTATTAATATATCAGTACTGTTTCACGCTATTTTCTTGCTCTTAACTGAACTGCGCTCAATCACTCTGATGAATGTGAAACTAGAAGAGGGGTTTGACATATATACAAAAGATGTTTGAGCTCTATGTATTATTGACTTTTCCATTGGTTGTGACTTGGATTCTACCTATTATTTGCCACTCATGATTAGTTTGGTGTAATTAATTATTCTTATGCCTAATCTAGTTGATTAAGAACTATAATTGAGCATGCTATTTAGGTCATGATGCTAGTTGTGTCCTTGAACCATGGAAATCCTTAATAACTTGCGATTCCAATGAATTTAAGAGGCACTCTATAGATTATTGCTAGTTGTGTGATTTGTGCAGTAATAGCTTGCTAGTTGTGAGTTAGTTTGCCTAAGAATTCAAGGTAACGTGATTCTAATCTAATTAAAGCAAGGAAGATTCCATTCAATCTCTAAGGAACATCTTCTCCTCATTAAATTTCTATCAAATGTCTTGTTGTTCTTCTAAATTGCTCACTGATTTTGTTGTCTTGAAGTAGAATATATTGATTAGAGTTGGAAATAGGTGGTTATGATAATCATGAACTCATTTTGCACTTTTAGTCATTTAGGTAATTTACTAAATTATCAATGTTCAATTAAGTTGTTTTGAGGAAGTTTAACTCACATTAGGTTCTTTGAGGATATGATCTACGTTAGCTCACCCATTGCATGCTACATTTAGTCGAGTTTTTTTGAATCTTAGGTACACAACTAACCTAAAAAATCAGTGTGTGTGGAGATCTCAGGTGGGAGAAAACTACCAAACTTAGCAAATAAGCATCCGCGATTCACAAATGGGCATCCACGATTTGAAAAGGGAAAACGAGCATCCATCAAGGGTGATTTGGTATTTTATCTCTCACACTTATTGACCCTTAGAAACCTTAATGTTTTAGGTCTCATTTTTCAATTAGTTTGTCAAACATGGATTTGTCCCCAATTTCCTCTTTATATTATTGTGGCTGATTGAATTTACATTTTTTTTATACTGTAAAAAGTTTAGATGAGTTGGGTCTTAGGGCTCACTAAAGCTAGAATATGCTTTCGGACTCAAATAGCGTTTACAGGGATATTTATAGATTGCCCACCAGTAAGGTTTTCGCATATTTGGATTTGAGCTCACAAACTTATAATTGTGAATCAACCATTTTACCAACTAGACTAACCTTTGTCAATAGTTTTACATCTTTATTTGTTTATGAAAATGTTCAATTTGTATAGTTAAATCTTTGCTTTGAATTATTGTATCTTAATTATTAATTAGTGAACGATTATTTTTACATTTGGTTGCTTTGAAGGTATGCTTATCGGTTCAATTATGTGTGCTTATTAATTTAGCATAAAACATGTCTGATTGCTGGTGTTTCTGATATTTAAAATTGAGAGTGAGAGAAGAGTAGCTACGATAGCACTTACTCGTAATGAGGAAGGTCCGCACACAATACTAAAATAAAATAAAAGGAGAAAGAGATTATTTCGAAAAATTATAGGTTAAAATAATTCGCGCAAAGCTTCCATTATCAAATTAATGAGATCAGATATAACCACCGACTTTATCTATAAAAGTATTAAATTAGGTATATCACTCAGGGAAGATGTGGATCCTTCTCAATTGTCTAGCCAATCAGCAAAATATTGACTTGACTCCATCAATTTTTAAGAAACAAATTAAAAAATATGAAAGCATATACTCTTCCCATCTTTAATATATGACATACAAATTTACCAAATTTAATTATATCAAGAAAGTTGTTAAGTTAATTAATCTGACATGTATTTTCTAGAATACCTAAATCATTTTCTTTACTTCTCTCATTCTCTCTTCTTCTTAATTATTGTTAAAGGAGTACCAATAAAGGGAAAATCAGAAAAAAATTGATAAATATAAAAACTTCATCTTAGATTTAAGATCAAAATCAGCTTTCCAAATAGTCATGTGAGAGAAAAAGAAGAAAGAAAGCAAAAAATTTAAGTTTACGGGTCAGTCGCTGTAAACCAGAATTTTCTCCCTCGTTCACCGTTAGATGAAGCTTATATTTGGTCGGCAGGTTTAGAGCATATATCTCATCGTTTTCAATGGTGGGATCGTCGTCATTTGGAGGACCGATGTGAGAGAAATCATCTTTTTTGTGAGGGACATTTTTCTGAAATTTTCAGCTTCTTTATTTTCTATTGTAAGATTTTAGTTTTGGTTGTTTGGCTAGGTGATTGCACATGTTTGTGAATCTGGTTGAAATTTTCTTGTACCCTATTTTGATCATAGTAGATAATGTTTTCAATGGTCGGGACGATTTGGAGTGTTTACCCTTGAATTGAGGAGTTTTCACATTAATAATTATGTTATCTCTGTCTATGGCGCTATTCAATTTTTTTCCATTTATTTGTTTATTTGTTTCCTTATAGATTTTTGTGAGTGATATTAAGTTTTAACATCCTTTGGGCCCTTTCTAACAGTTAGTAGCTCAAAGGAGGCGAATTAATAGATAACTAAGAGACACACACTACTACAAGAAACCATCTTATGGTGCTCAATTTTGCAGATTTGTGGCTTTAAAAATGCCACAACTCTTGATGTCACTATATGTTCTTGTGGCGCTTCTTAAAGCGCGACAGGAGTTCTAATTTTTCTTTTTTTAAAAAAAGACTTTAAAAGCATTTTTTTTTAAAAAAAAAGTGCCACAAGAAGAGTGATACCCACTTTAGGTGGCGTTTTCTTAAAAAAGTGCCACCTAAAGTCATTTAAAAAAAATAACAAAAATTTTCCTTCTAATTCTTTTTTTATACTACAATGGAAAATCCTATGAAGAATTACCCATAATCATCAAAGTGGGTACAATCAGT
>JBAGKO010000015.1:23373169-23388501 GCA_037177275.1 Acacia concinna
TAACTTTTTTTTGACTTACTTAATCTCTCCAAAAAAAATCAAATGGGTCTTATAATTAGGGCTGGAGGGAATCTTATTGCATGTAAATATAGTATGATATTTATAGTACAGTCCTAATTATAAGACCCAATTAATTTTTTTAGAGAAGTGAAAGAAGCAAAATATGTTACTTAATTGTATCATATGTTATGGTTTATCATATTATATATTAGTTTATAAGTAAAAAAAATAGTTTGAAAAAAACAGTAAATTTTAATACATTAAAATAAGGTAATTAACTTTCTTAAGATTTTTTAAAAAGTTAACTAGGTCTTAAGACTAGAAGAAGTAAATTATAACAAGAAAAAAAAAACTGAAGAACAATGCCATCATGAAGCATATAGAAGGAAAAGCATCAAAATTACTGCTTCTACAATTTGCATGATGAGAGTACTGTTCTCGATAGAAGCAAACATCCATCCAAACATAGAATTTTTTTCCCTACTTCTGCTTCTGCAAACGTCAGGCATGTACGCTTGGGAGGCCGATTCACACATGAAGTATGAGAATAAATATATAGCCTGGCCAAGAGAAAAAAGAATAAATATTTATATGGAAATTATTGATATTAAAAAAATTATTTAGGGAAAGAATCTAATATAATATAATTTAATCTAATATAAAAAATTAAAAACATTAATCAATCAATCAATAATAATAAATTATGGTATAAAAACAAAAACTGGTATATATGTTAGCGTAATAATACAGTCACTATAAACTACTTCCTTAAATTGTAAAGGTTCTAATTCATTTTTAAAAACTTGTTCTAATATTTTCATTACTTTTTTATTTTTCGGTTTTGAACATTCTGTACTTATATATCCTATTTTTCTATAGTTAGTATAGGTTTTTTTCCTCAAAAGCGAGGGAAGTTTTGTCGATGAAATCACTCGTCCGAAATTATAACACTTGGACTTTTTAGGTTTTTTATTATAATTAATCCATTTTTCCCTTTTTTAAAATATTTTTTAGGTTTGAATTTTTTATAATATTTTTCTTTTAGATATTTCTTAAATCTATATTTTGTTCTAACTTTTCCTTTTCTTCTTTTCCTTGTTTTATCTGGTTTACATCCCCATTTATGAAATGTTTCTAATTCTCCACATTTTAATATCGTTTTATTAGTTTTGTAATATTTTATATTTTTTCAAGCTTGTTTACATTTATCAGATAAATATTTTCGTAAATAATTTTCTCTTCTTCCTATTGTGTCTAAATATGACATTAATTCTATTTTTGTTCCAAATGCTTTATTATAGTCATCCATTATTTTTTCTGATATTAACTTAGGTAATTTTCTATAAAATAATTCTAAATAAAATTTCTGTAATTTATATTTTTCCACTCTGGCATCATAATAGTATTTCTTAAATTTACATATATATTAATTTAAATATTTTACATCTGAAGAACATATTTCCATTTCATGTAAATTTTTTATAGCTTTTTAATTTTTGTTTCTTCATTTAATTTTGCACTTCTTCTTATAAATTCATTTCTTGCTTTTATATATATATATATGTATATATATAAGGCCATGTATATATATATAATTACCAGGTCATATAAGATAAATTATTTATTCAAAATGGGCAATTCATAAAATGCAAAAGAATTGAAGTATTACAGAAATTATAAATAACTTAAGGTTGCTCTCACGCATTACACGGGAGCTAAAGAATAAGTCGTATCGCTTATGATATACGAAGTATGAGAAAAAATACATATAGCCTGGCCAAGAGAAAAAAGAATAAATATTTATATGAAAATTATTGATATTAAAAAAAATTATTTAGGGAAAGAATCTAATATAATATAATTTAATCTAATATAAAAAATTTAAAACATTAATCAATCGATCAATCAATAATAAATTATGGTATAAAAACAAAAACTGGTATATATGTCAGCGTAAGAATACAGTCATTGGTAAACTCAGCCGAAACCTTGATGAGTTTTATCATCGCCAGTAAGTTGTCGTTAAGTTCTGAAGCGAGGCAAGAACCAAGAAAAAGATTATGATTTCAGTTATGATTATGATTGCTTTATGCGCTCCGAAAATTATCATATAGCTTCCTCCTTTCATCACTGATCATTTTATCGAGCGGCGGCGGCGGCTGGGCTGCTAAATGTCTATAATCGAGACCCAGACAGTCGATTGCGTTCATCAGCGCGGCGGAGGTGGTGCCGATCACCACCGTGCCTCAAGCAAACGTAAATTTGATGATATTGCGGCTGCCTTTACCGATGACGCAGAAAATTTGGTGGATATTTGTGACTTAGTCTCAGCAAGAATGAGGAAAGACGAACCTAAAGCCGAAAATTCTTGCAATTCTCAAAATTTTAACGGGTCCCCTCCAGATGTTGTTGGTACTAGGATATCGGACACAGCCCCCTATGCTTGTTCGTCCCCCTCTGAGTCGACTCGGGCATGGTCGAAGTTGCATTTTTTCATTCGATTGATGTCAGAAGGTAAAACTATGGTACTGGAAGCTTGTCCAAAAGATACAGTAAAATCGATTCATGAACGTATCCAAGAAATTACGGGTATCCCTCTGTTTGAACAAAGACTGATATACATGGGCAAACAGCTTCAGTTGGAACAGACTTTGGTCGATTGTGCAATTGAGAGAGATTGTCATCTTCAATTGGTTGGGCGCATGCGTAGCACTGAGCATCCTCAAGCTTGGCAGGTAATAAATGATATGGTTTCATTAATTTGGCGACTCTGCAGGGGTGAAGTGCGACATGATGGCTTGAAAATTATCAAAGGCCTCATGACTGAATATTTAAAAATGACTACTAGAATTGATATTGATGCAGCTCCTGGGTATTTCCAGATATTTTTGTCTTCATCTGCTCCTCTTGTGCTAGTTATGCTCTATATGTCACCCTATTTAGGTAACAAAGAATGTGCTGATTGTTCAATTAGGCATTTTATGAGTTCCTGTCGCAGTACCTTGTCTAAATCATTGCATACTAAGTGTGCGCGTGTAGTGCTGGAGTTTTGCAAATTACTTAGAAGGGCGGGTCCTGAGGATTCTTTGTATCGTTGTTGTCGAAGCACTTTTGGGTCTTTATTGGAGACTGCTAGCATTTCCTATGTTTCAGAGTGGGACAAGGAGTTGATTTTAATTGAAGATATTATCCCTTTTGTTTGGGAGATTGCAGATAGACTGTTGAGGGCTTTGGATCTGAGTATGGAATCCCCCACTAGTGTAGGGCCATTGCAAAGTGATGTTCAGGATTTTGCTGCATTCTTACTCCCTCTAAGGACTGGAATCAACAAGCCACAAGCTTTCAAGAGTCTGTATTCTTTGAAGCCTGATGAAAAACTAAGCAAGCTCCAGTTATTTGTGGAAGAAGATGATATTCATCGTATATTTGGTAAAATATTACAAAAAATGGATCAGTGCCTGAATAAAATGTTGGAAATTTTGGCCACCAAGGAACAACAGGAGGGAGATAATCCTTATCCAGCATGGTCTCAGTATCTTTCCATCTTGAAAGAATTGTATCACATTTCTAAGCTCTGTGAAGGAGCTGAAGAAGAATTTTGGGGGGTTTTAAGACATCAGAAAAGTAATCTGGTTCTACTTATCATCCACTATGCAAGGAGAACTGATGATCATCAGTGGATTCTGGAGCACAAGTGCATAACAAATTTTGAATCTAGAAGGCATTTGGTGATGATGATGTTCCCAGATGTAAAAGAAGACTATGAGGAGTTGCATGAGATGCTCATTGACCGGTCTCAGCTGTTGGCAGAATCATTTGAATACATAGCACGGGCAGAGCCTGATTCTCTACATGCTGGTCTGTTTATGGAATTCAAAAATGAGGAAGCTACAGGTCCGGGTGTACTGCGAGAGTGGTTTTTCTTGGTATGCCAAGCTTTATTCAATCCACAAAATGCTCTTTTTGTGACATGCCCAAATGACCAGAGGAGATTTCTCCCCAATCCTGGTATGCTCCATCGAGAAACTTAGCTCAAATGCATTCTTTTTCAGAGTAATTTTCTTTTCCATCATCTCTGCTATTTACCTGAGTGAGAGTTTTTCATTTCAAATGGTATGTACTTGATTGGGGTCCTGATGTATGATACTATGGACACTGTTGTGTTGGTGATTTCCTAGAGTGTTGAATTATAAAATAACCAATTTTAAGTATTCTTAAACCTTGAAGTGAAGTGATAATGGGAGAATGTCAGTTAGGTCCTAACAATTTTTTTCCTTTAAGGAAGAGCTACAAAAATTGATTCAAATAACTGAATTTAGGAGTTTCAATGCAAATAGAGTATTCAAGATTCAAACGTAACTCTCAATTTGCAACTGAGATTCCTGTTTATAAAATTGATATTTGCAACTCATTTCTCAGACAATTTTTTTTCAGAACTATCATTAATTTAACCTTCTGACTAGAAAGTCATTACTCATTGATAAATACAAGAAATCACCATATGCTGCAAATTTAAATATAGCAGTAAAACAATTAGTTACACTGAAGTTTGATAATATAAATAAGGTTAATACAATGTTTGGTCCTCACAGCATGCTCTCATTTTTGTTTTGGCCCCTATAGCTTCAAATCATGGGTTTTGGTCCCTCAAGTTTCTATTCGGCTAAAATGTTCCTCTCTGTATTTTAAAAGAATGGGACCATAAGGGGCAAAAACCTATGGTTTAAAACTATAGGGACTAATATTAAATTGAGAGCAAACTATAAGGACCAAACAATAGATTAACCCATATGAACAATTCTGCCATTAAGTCTCATATAGCTTAGAAAATCATGAAAACATAATCCATAATTCCAAAACAACAGTATAAAATCTAAATAAATGAAACATCTGACAAATTTGGAACAAAAGTGGCTGTTTCACATCAATCAGTGGCCATACAATCTTGCCTTCCACTTTCAGTCTCACCAGACACTTGAACATTATATAAAGAATCTATTATCTATTATCAATTACTATAACAATACAATAATAACAAGAAGCCTTATCTCACTAGGTATGGTCAGTTACACGGATTGCACATTGTGCTTTGTCAACAACCAAATCTTTAGATATATTGTGAACCAAAAGGTCCACTTCAATGATTTCATTGAGCAGTCTCTTTTGTCTTCCTCTACCCCATTTTAGAGGATTACATAGTATTGGATCTACCCTCCTAATTGATGCCTCCAATGCCCTTCTTCGTGAGTATCCAAGCCACTGCAAATGATTTTCTACCATTTTTTCTTCAATAGGTGCCTCTCCTACTCTTCCTTTGATATCATCATTTCCAATCTTTTATTTTCTTGTATGATTACACATCCATCTCAAATCCTCATGTCTGCTACCCCAATGTTATACTTTTGGTGTCCTTGTGGAGCCCAACATTCATTGCTAGATAACATTGCCAACCATATAGCAGTTTGATAAAACTTTCCTTTAAGCTTATTAGGTACTTTCTTATTACAGATAACTCTAGTAACCTTTCTCCACTTGAATTACTTAGCTTGAATTCTATATGAAATTCCATCAATTTCACCATCCTTATGTATAAATGACTCTAAATATATGAACTTTGTCACTTGTAGAATGACTTAATCTCCCATTTCAACCTCCAAATCACTACTAATTTTCATCCTACCAAAATTGCAATATATATATTTTGTCTTACTTCTACTCAGGCATAAACCATTTGATTCCAAAGTCCTTCACCTTAAGTCAAATCTAGAGTTAATCTCTTCTCTTGGTTCATCCACTAGAACTATATCATCAATGAGAAGCATGCACTTAGGGGTTTGTTCTTTTATATGCTTAGTCGGAATTTCTAAAACCAAGTTAATCAAGGGCTTAAAGATTATCCCTAATGTAGGCCAATTCTAACAGGAAAGTCCTTTGTTACACCCCTAGGCATTCTTATACTAGTTGTTACCCCTCATACAATAAGGGAAATTTTTAATAATAAATGTAAAAATGCAACATTACCATATTGAAGGACAGCGTCAACCTTCTCTAAGTTGTTAAATTTATGAAGATTAGAGATGAATCCAGAGCTAGATTCTTCAGTAACTTAGTTTCTCCATGTTTGACTTGCCAAACAGTCTCCAGAAAATTGTTGTCCTTGAACATTCAGCTCTCAATGGATTAATGGTTGTGTGTGTAAAGCATCTTATTAACATGTATAATTTGTTTGTAGATGATGCAAGATTGTAAATTCAATCTTGTATATGTTAAGGTTTTAGAATAGAAGAGAAGAGTAGAAAGGAGAACAGAGAAACAGAGAAGCGAGAGAGAGAGAGACAATTACTGAATTGCAGATTTCATTAATGACCAACAACTGGTCTTCTGTACATAAGAGTCATTATTTATAGAAGAGGGAAAGGGTACATGCCTCCACTTATCTTAACTAAGGCAGTAATCTAATACATTGGGCCTAATCCATATTATTGGGCCTAATTCCCTAATTAGTATACTAGGCTAATTTAATTAAGGGACACAACTAATGCCTCTCTTGGTTATTGCCACTCCTAAGATAACTATACCGTTCTAGGCTAATATTGCTCTTCCCCAAATTAATTTAACCTAATACCAATTTAGGAATGAATTTAGGGATTAATATTATCATTACATATCAATATCCTCCCCTTTTTAACATCCTTGTCGTCAAAGATCTTGTACAACAAACATTGGAAATTGTCTAAATGGTAGAGAGGCATCCATGATGCTTCTTCCTCTGGTGTAGGCCTTTCCATTGCACCAATATTTCAGTTATTATCTTCTTCCTATGCTTTTTCATCCTCTTGTCCAGAATTCTTTCCGGTTCCTTGGCTGGAGGCAATTCTGGAAATTCATTTAGAGGATGTCTTGGTCTAACCGTAGGATCAGGACATAGTTTCTAGAGAGATACATGGAATGTTGAATGTATCCCTGACTCCGGTGGTAGCTCTAGTTTATAAGCTACTGCTCCGACCTTTTCAATCACCTTGTAGGGACCATAGAACCTTGACACTAGCTTTTGTGAGGCCCTTGTTGCTGCTGAAATCTGTCTATAGGGTTTTTGCTTCAAAAATACCCATTGCCCCACTTGAAATTCACAATTGGTTCTATGTAAATCTGCCCTTTGCTTTAGAATATTCGCTGCTCGGTGCAAATGGTGCTTTAGCAATGCAAGGACTTCTTCTCTTGTTATAAAACTCCTATCAACATGCTCCAAAACATAATTCTGTGGCAAATATGGAGTGTGGAGAGGGGGAGGCTGACCATAAAATAGCTCATAAGGAGTAGACTTAGTGGAAGTGTGGTAGGTTGTGTTATACCACAATTCAATGAGAGATCCATTTAGCCCAATCCTTAGGCTTTTCCCAACAGATGCACCTTAGGTAAGTTTCCAAACACCAATTAAGCACTTCTGATTGACCATCCGTTTGAGGGTGGTAAGTTGTAGAAAGCTTTTGCTTGCTTCCCAACACCCTAAGAAATTCCTTCCAAAGTTGCTTACAAAAAGAGAGTCCCGATCACTTATAATTTCAGTTGGTGCACCATGAAGTTGATAGATAGAATCCATGAAATGGTGTGCTAAAGTACAAGCTGAAAATGGATGAGCAAGAGGTATAAAATGTGCATACTTACTAATCTTATCAATGACCACCAAAATAGTGTCCTTACCATGTGACTTTGGAAGTCCCTCAATTAAAATCTATGGTAATAGATTCCCATATTCTACTTGGAATAGGAAGGGGTTGGAGCAACTGGAAAGGGCCATTGCTTGATATTTACATCGTGCACATGTGTTACAAGCCTTTACATAGGTAGCCACATCCTCAAAAAGCTTGCGCTACCAAAAGAGAGATTTGATCATTTGGTAGGTTGCTTGAATTTTAGAATGCCATCTTTGAGGATGAGAGTGTAACCAATTAAGAATTTTTTTCTTAAGAGTAGGATCATTACCAATTTACCCTTTCTTCTTAGTAAGTCCTTACTCCAAGTGAAGTAGCTAATGGCTCCATCATTAGCTTGGACTTTAGGAAGCAATTGTTGCAAGTAGTCATCTTGCTCCCAACTTTGGTTGATGTGTTGCAGCAATTCAGGTGAGGACATGTCTAGGGCAATTTGCATTAATTGTAATTCAGGCATTCTAGAAAGTGCATCAGCTACAGAATTGTCCATACCCTTCTTATGTTGAATTTCATAATCAAAACCAGCTAGCTTAGCATCACATAGCATTTAAAATGAGGTTTTTAGCTGCTGTCCAAGGACATACTTGAGGCTTTGTTGGTCTGTACGTATGACAAACTGCTGCCTCTCCAAGTATTGGTGCCAATAAAGCACCGCGACCATCAATTCCTTCTCATAAACTGATAATTGCTGATGTTTATGAGACAATTTCTTACTGAAATATGCTAGAGGCTTCCCTTCTTGCGTGAGAACAACCCCAGTACCACTCCCACAAGCATCAACCTCTACAACGAATTGCTTAGTAAAGTCAGGGAGAGAAAGAACTAGTGCTGAAGTTAGAGCTGTCTTGAGTTCATGAAAAGCATCGGTAGCTATTTGAGTCCATTGGAACCCATTTTTCTTCAAGAGGGACTTAAGAGGACAAACTATAGTCGCAAAATTCTTGATGAAGCGGCGATACTAGCTGGCTAGACCCAAGAAAGCTCTCAGTTGCTTAGTAGTGGTAGGGAGAGGCCATTCAGCTACAACCTAAATCTTTTTGGGATAGTAGAGACAGTTCCAACATAATGTGCCCCAAATACTCCACATGAGGTGCTACATCGGTGCATTTAGATTGCTTGACAAAAAGTAGTTGTCTCACAACATTTACAACACTAGAGTCAAATGCATAGCATGATCTATAAGAGAGGAGCTATAAGACAGAACATCATCAAAAAATACTAGGGCACATTTATGCAAATGAGAAGGAAAGAGATCGTTCATAGCTCCATGAAATGTTGTCAGTGTATTGGTTAAGCCAAATGGCATAACCAACCATTCATAATGTTTGGAATGAGACTTAAATGCTGTCTTATGAATGTCGTCCCGTTCCATTCTTATTTGGTGGTATCTGGCAAGTAGATCAAGCTTAGTGAACCATCTAGCAGCCCCTACCTCTTCAAAGAGCTCTTCTACAAGTGGTATGGGATATTGGTTCTTTATTGTGACTTTATTCAACTCACGAAATCGATGCACATCCTCCAACTACCATCTTTCTTCTTTACTAAGACAATAGGTGCAGGAAAAGGAGCTGAACTCGGTTGAATAATGCTGACTTGTAGTATTTCATCAATCAATTTTTGAATAGTATCCCTTTGGCCTGTCGGATAGTAGTAAGGTCTCAAACTAATAGGATTAGTGCCTTCTTTGAGCACTACGGGATGATTATGACCTTCCCTAAAAGAAGGGAGGGACTTTGGTTCATCAAAAACATCTGAAAATGAGCTCAAAACTGATTTAACCTCTTCTGGTACATTGAAATCAGATTCAGTTAGTGAAAAACATAAAGAATTATCTCTATATGTCTCAACCATTTGAAGCAAGTAGAGTTGGTCTTGGTTAGGAGAAGTTATCTCAACCTTATTGGATGGGAAATTTGCCACAAGTTGGGAGGGACAGCTTGTAGCTTCCGCAATTTTCCTTCATACCAAAAATACATAGTGAGTGTATCATAATTCCAGAATGCATTTTTAATGCCTTTTAACCATTTTAATCTGAGAATGATATCATATGTGTTCAATTCCATGATTCTGAAGTCATGTGTGAAAGACATGCCCTACATACGCCATTTAAAGTCCTTCCAATGAGCAAAGATCTTAAGTTTACACCCACCAGCAACCTCTACTGCTGGAAAAACAGAGGCATCATCACGCCAGCCCAGTTTTCTTGCTAAGGACAGATCTAAAAATTCATGTGTGCTGCCATTGTCTATCAGAATTTGCATTGGATGTTTTCCAATTTGACCTTGAACTCTCGTTGAGTTGGCACTATCAACCCCACCAATACATGTTGGCACTATCAACCCCACCACTGGTAAGTCAAAAGTGCATTCCACAGGTGTCTTGTTCCTCTCTGTCTTCAATATAATGTAGCTGCAATTTTTGATGTTGCAAGCACTTATGGTCATGGAAATAAGGTGCATGGCAGTAGAAACACAAGCTTTTTGTCCTATATTCAGCTTCTTCTTCAGGCTTAAGTGCTTTGGTAGGCTTGGGTCCAATCTTTGAAGCCCAAGATTGGTCTTGGAGGCAGGTCCCACTGTTTTGTCTTGTAACTGGGGTTATCTAGTCAACAAAGCAGAATGATAAGGTGCTGGGATGGAGTCCTGGTGTTTGCAGGAGGCTATGACATGTAAACTAGGTTGGGAACATGACGTGAAGCTTGGTTAGAGGATTTATTTGCCAGCATTCTGTCCCTAATCACTTCTTGCGTGCGGGCAAGTTGGTATGCTCCTGTGAGTGTGCTTGGTTGGAACATCTGGATTGGACTTGAGAGTTTGTCCTTGAGCGCTGACAAATATGTAGACAGAAGGTAGGCTTTGGGAGATCAATTTTGGCCACAATCACATCAAAACTTGTGTTAAACTCAGCCATAGACCCTGTTTGGCATAAATGTGTGAAGTCGCGAATAGGATCCTTAAATGGAGTGCCAAAATTATCTTGCAAGAGAAGGGCATACTCATCCCACGCTGGGAGTTGGCCGTGCCTGTGTCGCCATTGGAAGGTCTTGTCATCCAAGTGTATTGAGGCCATTTTTTACCTTGTTCTCAGCTGGTGTGTTGTCGAGATCAAAGTATCACTCACATTGCAATATCTAGGTATCTATATCTTCTTCCATGTACTTGGGAAATTCCAATTTGGTAAACTCTATGGGCCAATGATAATGATTATGGCCATTGTGGGGGTCCGGCGGTTGGTCGTTCAATTGTTCTAGAGGCCTCTCATGGTTTTGATGGCCATTCTGGTTGGTATTGGCAGTGAGTTGAAACTCGCGATCCTTGTATTGAGTTCCTCTAGTAAATCTTAGACTCCTCTACTGTCAGCATCCTCGTTTCAAGGTGTTGAACTCAATCATTTGAATTTCTTGAACTTTCCCCAACCATTTCTTGTTTTTCTTGATTTCTGGTTAATACCACACAAGCAGAGGAGTGAGGTAGAGGAGGGAAGTCTTTGATACCACTGATGCAAGATTGTAAATTCAATCTTGTATATGTTTAGGTTTTAGAATAGAAAAAGAGAAGAGTAGAAGGAAAGAGGGAAATAGGATCAGAAGAGAGAAACAGAAACAGAACACAGAAACAGAGAAGCGTGAGAGAGACAGAATCACTGAAATGCAGAATTCATCACTGATCAACAACTTTTCTTCTGTACATAAGAGTCATTATTTATAGAAGAGGGAAAGGGTACATGCGGCCACTTAACTAAGGCGGTAATATAATACATTGGGCCTAATTCCCTAATTAGTATACTTGGCTAATTTAATTAAGGGACACAACTAATGCCTATCTTGGTTATTGTCACTCCTAAGATAACTACACCATTTTAGGCTAATGTTTCTCCTCCCCAAATTAATTTAACCTAATACCAATCTAGGAATGAATTTAGGGATTAATATTATCATTACATATCAGCATATGTGTGATTCTTGTCTTTTCTTTTTGCTCCTCATACTTGTTTTTCTTTCTTGAATCCTCTATATTGCAAATACTTGTTTCTGTCCTTGAATCCTCTATATTGCAAAGAAATTCAATTAATACGGAAATCATGTCCAAAAACGAACGACAAATCAATTCATTGGTCCCCATCAACCAATTTGATTTTGTTGTTGCTTCTTAATTTACTTAATTGATTCAAATTACTTTGAAGAATTTCTAAATTCTATGTAAAGTATGCCAATTAATATCAAAATATAGGGAGTAATTATGGATCAAGATTACGATATGTAAAATGGGGATTGATTGATTCAGGAATTAGGTTTAATGTGGGGAAATCACCAAACAATAATGTATTGGAAGAAATATATATATATATATATATATATAAAATAAGTATTCCTTGATGTTGTAGAGCACATTGGTGGTGTTCTATATTGCTGACTTTCACCTATTGGGATAAGGGTTGTTGTTGTATAAATAACCTTGAGCCATTTGGTTAGGGTTTTTGGTAACACCAAAGCTTGGTTTGACTTGTGGGTCCAACCTATTCTTTTCCATACTTGCTTGTGCTTGTCTTTTTTCTTCTTTAACAAACGTAGCATGAATTGATTAGGTCAAGTTGGACTTGCTATGTCTTTAGTTTCTATGCACAGTCATAGTTAGTAACCAGTATTTAGTTTCTATGCATATTTTTTTGGTGAAACTGTGCTACTTTTGTTCTTATATTTACATCTTCAAACCATTCTTTGAACGTTTTGTTCTTCTTGATTTAATCTTTTTTTGTCATTCAAGATTTAACTTGAGTCCTTATTAACAGTTTATGGCTGATATAGAAATTGCCAAATTAGTTTGTTGACACTTGGTTGCCATCAGTCTTGTATGTTGACAACTCATTGACAAAAACTGAGAGCCCAATGCATTAGATTACATGGAGATTAGCGATTAGTTAGGAAAGGGTTAAGAGACTTAGTTAGGAGGCTCTTATTAGGGTAAATAGGAGTGACGTAGTGGTTCTTATAGCTTTATCCAAGGAATCAGAGCTCCACAAAAGTTTGCCATGTACTTTAATCAGGACAATCGAGTTCTTCAGGTGCAATAATGGGATAAGCTCAATATGGGAACCAAAATAGATGTCCCTCCTTTTATTTTTTTTCCGTTTTTTAATTTCTTTTAAGTCTTATGTGGCCAAGGTGTAAGAAACTTATAAAACAAAAATGCTGTTGGCAATCAGTTTCCATTGTCATCTTAAACCCACCCAATGTTGCCTAATCACAGTTCATTGGGGCATGAGGTATGAGTAAGAGAGTGGGGGACTCTAGTTTATATAATTCCCAATTTGAGGGGTATAGGATGTGAAATTGTGTATAATTGGAAGACAATAAAATGTATGTCATAAAATAGAGTGGGGAGAGATACTTTTTATAATGTAATTATTGTGACACACATAAGAATTTAAAATCGTATACATTAAAATAGTGCATAATTATGTTTTCTCATCCTTCCTCTTTATCTCTTCTATCAAAATTAGAACATCAAAATGCAAATCAAGTCAATATCTCACATTAACTTGTATACTCAACCATGTTCCCTGATGTTAAAATCTCAAGATACGGTGATTAAAATAAAATATGTATACAATAATTAAATCTATAATAAATTATTAAGGGTAAAGTACCATTTTTACCCTGGAAGTTTTACCTGAGGAGCGTCTGGCACCCAGAAGTTTTTTGTGGAGCGTATTTACCTTGAAAGTTTGTAAAATGTTGCATTCTCGCCCAGTAATATAATGGTGTCGACCAGGTTATGACCTATGTGCTGGGAGGTGCTCTTTGTCTCTCTGTCTCTCTAGGTCACGACCTGTAATTAGTCGCTGGTTTTCTTGTCTCTTTACCGGCGAGTGAGTTATCTATGATGAAGTTCTTGCCATAATTTGTTTATTATCTTTGTAATATGTCGTGGTGATATGAGTTAAACGGCATCTGACATTAAATGTATATACACATTACAAGTTCATCTTCCAAACATCAGTTTTTAATCTGTATATATATCACACAGTACTTTCTGTTTAACTGCTATATAGCTAATAATGTATCCACTTATAGGAGCCTTTCTTAAGAATATCAAATTTAATATAAAGTGAAGGTTATATTCCTATTTGCAAAATTTAAAACATCAGCAACAATTTAAATCCAACATGGAAACCAAACACTTACCATTAAATTAATATTGCATACATGAATTGTACTTACAACATGTCTAACATATACGCTTGTTGAAAACAAACACATTTACAACTATAATTTACATTCCAAACTAAATGACACATTTCCTATTTGACACTATCCCACATTAATCACCATCTACATTAATCACTCTGAGGTAGATCGTGATTAATGTGGGATAGTGTCAAATGTAGGATAGTGTCAAATGGGAAAGGTCCAAAAGGTGGAATCTGGGTTTTAAAAATTTGGGTATTTATGTTATAATTTTTAAAGAAGCTGTTAGGGAAAGGATGAGGCAGTACTATGCCCACTAACGATGAGAAAGAAAAATGTACTAGCTTAGTTGGTGGTGATGTTGGCAGGGAAGGTTAAAATTTGTTGGTAATTATAATACTAGAATAGTCAAACTTACTACTAGTTTTGTTAATCATGAAACATTATGATATATATATAGTAATTATGTCAATGGAATTACTAGTATTGATAATTCCATTATGATTACAGCGAATATCATTACAGCTTTGGTTAATATCAATAGTTACTGGTCACTTTAACAATTGACTTTATAATATGTGTGTGTGTGTGTGGTTATTTTTATAATTGTAGCATCATGATATTTAACAATATAGATCTACTTGAACTAGATGCATAATTGATACTAATACATTAACAAATATAATATTCTGTTAATTTTTTGAAAAAATTAAGGAGATTAAATAAATTAATTTAAAGTATTATGTCTATGATTTTTTTTCTCTAAACTAGTTAATTTGACTTATAAACTTATATATAATTTAATTGCCCGTTTGATTAAGTGGTAGAATCTAAAATAAGCACGATTGATTAAACAAAGTGCTTATAGAATTCATTTATTCTACTTAGTTTTTGTTTTCAAAACCTCAATTTATAATGATTTCTCTTTAGCAACACATTTAGTATAGTCACTTAAAGAAGACATTCCTATATGGAGATGGACAAGTGATGGTTGTTTTACTCTTAAGCTTGCCTACCATTTCATTGTTGAAAGCTCCCAAATGGGGTTCAGAAGACCATGAAGAGCCATTTGGAAGCTTAAAATTTCACAACGGTATAAATTGTTTATGCGGCTTTGTATGAAAGGTAGCTTGTTTATGAACTTGGCCAGGTTTCATTGTGGTATTCACTCTTCAGGAACTTGTGAAGTTTGTTGTTCTGACCAAGAATATATTCTCCATGTGCTTCGAGACTATTCGACAATTCAGGAGATATGGAAGAAATATAGTCCGCTTGATTTTCAAAATAATTTTTTTGCTATCTCTGATTGTTGTGACTAGTTAAGTTGGTGTCTAGCACAAAGGTTTTATGTTGCTTGTTATGATTTTAGGTATTGGTTTTCTTTGGTATGTAGACATATTTGGTTGGCAAGGAATGATCGGCTCTTTAATAAT
>JBAGKO010000015.1:23400279-23412369 GCA_037177275.1 Acacia concinna
TTTTAATTTAGAGTTTTAACTTTAAAAAATCATAAAAAATTGAAAACAGATCCGTTTTTCGCCCATAATATATCAAATGTCACTCATTTTATTTAGAATCTAATCATAAAAGAACCACGCAAAAAAATATTTTGGAGCTCCCTCAAATTGGAGGCCAAGGAGGGAAGCCCCCTCCAATAAAGTCATACACTACTATTTTTCAATTTGTGTTATTGGTTTTTTTTTCCTTATAGTTTGCATAATATTTGGACCTCCTCAAATACAATTTAAAAATTGTTCTCTTTATTTATCAAAACTAAATTAAAACATCAAATATTGTCTAGATTTACTAAAACAAGCATACGTGAAGACAAAAACTAATGTCTACAATCAAATAAATAATTAGATAAATATATCAACTATAAATTAAATACTAAACAATATGTATACCATTATCATTTAAACTTTCTTCATGCCTATAATCATTACTATTATCTTATATCAATTTTTTTAAAAAAGATATAAACAGGCCTAAATGGGCTGGCCCGTTTAGGCCCGCTGTCCTACAAGGCCCGACTTCATTTTTGGCTCTAAATTACAAGCCCGGCCAGTGACGGACTCAAGTTTAAAAGGGTCGGCCTGTTTTCCCGACTCTAATCGTCAATCCAAACAAACCCTAAGAAGATCAAAAGTTGAGCAAAATGGTACAGAGGAGAGAAGGAAAGAGAAGATCTTACAGTCATTAATAAAAAGCAATATAAAAATATCCAAATTCAAAATAATTCTTTGAAGATGATACTTGAAATGATGAAAGATGATTATTGTCAGATTAGAAGATGAATCAAATGTAAATAAAGAGGATTCTGTTCATCACAAGGGATTATTATATACCAAATTACTAACATGCCTTTTGTTTGATTGTTGCCTTTTTAGAACATAAATGAATATGAATCCTTCAATAAATAAATGTGTAACTCTTTATAAATAAGTGATTATCAATAACTCTTCACTAAAAATTAATGTGTTGTTCATAAGAAGATTTCATTTATTCATGAAATATTGCACACTTGTTAATATGATGATTCTATTTGTTTATAAGTAAAGGGCACTATTATTTTTTTACCTACAAAATCTATTTTCATTTTAATTCTTAGTGCTGTTAAAAATTTCAGGATCGTTTAGTCTTTTATTTATATTACTTTAATCCTTTTGTTTCTTTAGGGGAAAAAAAAAACCCATTATTGGTGACTTCATCAACCGGGCTTGTTGTAGATACAATTCATCGGCATGCAACCCCTAATTTCAGTGTTTTTTTTTTTTCTCTCTATCCTGGTCCCACTACGCCAACCTCGTTGCTCCCCTGTTTGTGCCACCAAGCCCACCAACCCCCCTTGTTTTACCAAACCCACCAACCCATTTTATTGTTTCATTTTGTTTGGAAAATCATTTTCAGCGCATAGATAATAAATTGGAAAATTATTTTTTTATGAAAAAATTAGAAATAGTACTAAAAAAATATTCCTGCATGATAAAATTTATTATTTAACTTGAATTTTTTGAAGAATCCATTACAAGTGTCTTCAATTATGTACTAAGTTACAAATATGTTGCATTTAGTTAAAAAAGAGTTGCACATACTCTAACAAAAAATGGGTTACATATGAGTCCTGAAACAAATTTCAGGTGCCTTTAAATAAAAAAAATTTGGTAATGAGAATTTTTTTAACAATTTTTCCTAATATGTTCAAAATGTAACAGTCTTTTAAAGTTATTAAATTACTCTTTATTAAGAGAATTTTAATTAATGTATACTGAACTTATTTATAATTAAAAGATATACAATTTTGAAATATATAGTTTATTCTTTACATGTTCAGTTCCAAATTATAGTTTATAAACTTTATGGTTTTAAATTTTTTTTTGCCAGATTAATGTTTTAAGAAATTAATCATAGATTAAAAATATATATTTATTTATTTTTATAAAAAGCTTGATAATGGAAAATTTTCTTCATTTTATTTTTGTATTTTAATCCATAAATTCAATTTTGGGAAAATCCCAAAAAAAGACAAGGGAAATAGGGAAATATTAATTCAATATAGTGAAATCGAAAAATTCCAAATTAATCTTTTTGTACTTTTTTTTGCATAATTACGAAAATGTTACTAAATTTTAAATAACATGAGTATCTTAATTCATAACAAGAGTATCTCAATTAACAACATTAGCCCAAATAACTAACAGTATAAATACATAGTACTTACTTCTAGTGTTGTTAATTTAAATATTCGTGTTGCTTCGTGTTATTAAAAATTTAGTGGCATTTTTATAATTACGTAAAAAAAAGTACAAAAAGATTTATTTGAGATTTTTCAATTTCACTGTACTGAATTGGGATTTCCCTATTTTCCTTATCTTTTTTTAGAATTTTCCCTTCAATTTTCAAGGTTTAAAAAACTATAATTTATTCAAATGTCAAATCTTAAATAAATTATAGTTCACTTTTGAAGTACCTGATACTCAAATTTTTAAATCTTAATTATTTTTCCAGAAAATTAAATAAATTTTTTGGACAATTGCTATTAAATTGCTTTGCAAATCACAGTAATTGAGCGTCATAGTGAGTTCCAAATGAATCCTAGTTTCATGTTTTTTTTTTCTTTTGCCAATCGTTTCATGTTTCACTTTGGACAAAAGACAATGAAAGTTTTATAATTTAATTTCTAAATTGTAATTACAATTCAAATATAGTTGTAAGCCTTCTATTGGTCATTTTTCTAATTACTGTCTAATTTCTACTTGTCTCATGCTTTTTTTGGTCATAATTATAAAAACCTATTGAATTTTTTAGATAATTTTAGAAAAATCTTAAAATAGTTAATTACATTATTTAATCATATCATTTATTGTGTTTTATTACATTATATATTAGTTCATAAGTCAAATAACATAATTTGAAAAAAAAACAATAAATTTTAATATCTTAAAGTAATATAAGTAGCTTTCTTAGAATTTTTTAAAATAGTTAACGGATCGTTATAATTAAGATTTGAAGAAGTACATTATTATATCAGCTCTCCCATAAATTGGAACCCATTTCCCTGCTCCTCGCTCGGACAAGCAGGAGTGCCTTTCCCATTTAGAACATTCAGATGAAATATGGACTGTCCAGATTTAGTAATTTTTAATTATTTTTTTAAAATAATTTTACTAAGCAGAGAAACTAAAATAAAAATAATATCTTAATTAACATTTTTTTAAATAAATAATTTTTTTATTTTTTTAAAAAATTAAATATAAACTATCTAAATCCTATTGTATAGTTCAGGGAAGGACGAGCTGGCCAGCTCGTTCCCCCATAAACCCCACGTTCCATTAACCGCTGCTAAAGCCCATCTTCATCGGGAGTAGGTGGAGCTTTGGTTCATATATTTGGACTCCATTTTCTGTGTCAACTTTACATCTTTAATTCTGACTTGGTTGGTGAACCCGGTAGCAGACTCCAACAACCCCTTTCCCCCACCCTGAAATTAGTTGTAACCAAAAACTTTTGGAACTTTTAAGCCAGAGAGAGACTGGGGAATAATATCTGAGTTGCAAATTGTGTCACAGTTTGCAATGGCTCAAGTCAGTAGAATCCATAATTTAGTTCAGAGCGTTCAGGTTCTTCCTAATGCTTTTGATTCCCACAAACTTAGATCTTCCAGTTCCATTTCATTGAGGTCTCAGCTCTGGGGCTCCTCAAAATCGTGGAACATAACGCATGGTAATGGATGCGCAGCGGGAAATCGTGAGGTGGGTAGGTTTAGGATTTCTGCCTCAGTTGCCGCTGCAACCGTGCCAGAGATTGTGTTGCAACCAATTAAAGAAATTTCCGGGACCATTACTTTGCCTGGGTCGAAATCTCTATCCAACCGAATTCTCCTTCTTGCTGCTCTCTCGGAGGTGACTTCTTGATTTTAGTAGTGTGTTTTTGGAACTTTGAGGTTCTCGTGCATTTTATTGATTTTGATTTCCAATTCAATTTTATTTCTTGCATGATCAACAATGATGCCTTTTTTCATGCCAATAAATAAATAAAAATGAGGTTTTTCATCCAACATAAATGGATAAAATGGGCTATATTGAGAAATGGATATGCATCGTTCATCTGTGCCTTATTAGTTTCCCCTTTTCAATTCTCCTGAGTCTAGCTGTTACGAGTCCAATCGTCGAAATTGTAAGCAAAATTCTTATTCCAATAAAAAGATTTGAAAGCTGCATCCTCATCTTATACTCTACATTCTTAAAATTAGAACGACATTCTCAAGACAAGTGGACAGTGTCATATTCCATCAACCATGGGATAGAGAGGACAAAATGGAAGCACCATTGTTATTTTATGATTCGGAAAGTCTATAAGATCACAGGAATTGCAAGCAAGAGCCAAGAACCCTTATCCAAGAAAATGAAGAAACTCATTGTGTCAACGAATCCCTCAATGCTCTTCTATAACTACGAAATATGCAGTTGAACCATCCTTGGGTAAAGCAGTACGATAAGAAGTGTTATTTGGCAGAGATGCTTCCTTCAAAATATCCTACCCTTCATGATTGCTTTTTAGTGTTTTCTTTCTTTTTTTAAAAAGAGAAAAGAAAAGGAAAAAAAAAAAAACCTTGCTGACATAGTTTCGGATTGGAGGAAGCAACAATACTGGCATGAATAAGGACACTGATATGTATAGTTTAGATGCAATTTGTAGTGACCTATCTAATGTAATACATTTCTCATAAACACCAGATCTGACGAGTTGGATTTTAAAATGTGAATGCTTTGTAAGCTTAGACGGATATTTTGTTTTTCAAACAATACTCGTCTTTTCTTGAAGGTAGTGGCTCCAGCTGGTAAAGTCTTTTGCTATCTCTCATCGTACTTGATTGAATTCAGTCAGTCACACTGCAGGAATAAGGGGCTGTTTGGTATGAGGGATTTGGAGGCGAAGAGAGCGGATGGAAAATTTTTATGACTTGGATTTGAGAAAATTGGAGATGTGGGGCTGAAAGTTTTTAATTATTTTTTCTTAGTTTTTTATTTTGCATCTTGCCTTCATGAATATTTTATAGCCCCATCCCTCCAATTTTAAAAATCCAACTAATAAAAGTTTTCTCTCCCACTCCCTTCCCCTCCATTTTCCTCCTGCCAAATAGACACAAGAGTTGATGAAATGGAGAGCTAGTTCTGATTGTAAAATTAGACATTAATGAATATAATAATCTTAGGTGCACTATTTTTATGACACATTGATACACTTTTAGGTATCAACTGATATACTGTTGAGTTTGGTTATGAAGTATATTTTTTCTTTCTGTTTAGGGAACAACTGTTGTGGACAACTTGTTGGATAGTGAGGATATTCATTATATGATTGGTGCACTAGGAGCCCTCGGGCTAGATGTGCAAGATAACAAACAAATCAAACAAGCAATTGTTGAAGGCTGTGGTGGAACGTTTCCCGTTAGCAGTGAATCAAATGAAGAAGTTAAATTATTCCTTGGAAATGCTGGTACAGCAATGCGCCCTTTGACGGCAGCTCTAGTTGCAGCGGGTGGAAATGCAAGGTCTGTCCTCTTCTTATCTTAAACTTTTGAAATTACTCCTCTTAAACCACTTCACGTTCTTCAAATTCCATGCTATGGAATAATTAAAATTTTCAGTGTTTCTTCACTCGTTAATTGAATTGAGAAAGCATATCTTTTGTGTTAGAACCTTGTCTGATGTAAATATCATAATAGACTCTTATTTTATTGCCTGACTTATTTTTTGTGGTCTAAATATCTAGGCTAGATGGCTAGACTTTAATTATTTTAGGCTATGTTTTCATTATATTAACCAGTAAAGTAGATTATATTTGTAGCACACGAATGCATTCTCTGAGAGAACTAAAACAGAGGGTTTCTCATTTCTTTGGTTTTATCTGTTTCTTCTTCTTTGCTGGTCTGACACATTTGATTGACTTATAGAATGTTCAACTAATTTCAGCTACATACTTGATGGAGTGCCACGAATGAGAGAGAGGCCAATTGGAGATTTGGTGGCCGGTCTCAAACAGCTTGGTGCTGATGTCGATTGTATTTTGGGCACAAACTGTCCACCTGTTCGTGTTCTTGGGAAAGGAGGACTTCCTGGAGGAAAGGTGAGGCATGCTTTTATCCCTAGTGTTTCATGATCTTTTGGAGAGGATTATGGTCCCTACCTTTTTCCCTTGTCCAAAAAGTTTAAAAACTTTAAATTATTAGTTTTGGCTGATAGGTTTATTTTGCTTCATTTAGAAATATTAGTATTGGTAGTAGATACTGGTTGAATATGACGACTGAGATTTAGAGGAGTTTATACTGTAATGTATTTAGTTTATTTAAATTTCCCTTTCAGATCAATGTGTCATCCTTTCTTGTTGTTAGATACTTCATTGATTCTCCCTTTTATTTTGTCCATTTTACATCTCTCTCCTTTTTCTGGGAGGTTGAAGTGACTATGAAATGGATTACTATTAAAAGGAGGAATGGATATCAGTTCAAAATTTTGAAGATATAGATCCACTCCTTTCCAGTTTATCAATTTCAAACGATTATCCTGACATAGAAAATCACTTCATGACAGCATAAAAAGTTGTATTTGTAGTAATACATAGCTATTCAATTAAAAACTTCCACTCCATGTTCTACCAGTATGCTGTAATGAGTTTTGTTTAACTTAATTTGGTTGCTGTTTTCTCTTGCAGGTGAAGCTGTCTGGTTCTATTAGCAGCCAATACTTAACTGCTTTGCTGATGGCTTCTCCTTTGGCCCTTGGTGATGTGGAAATTGAAATTATTGATAAACTGATTTCTGTTCCATATGTTGAAATGACTATAAAATTAATGGAGCGATTTGGAGTTTTAGTGGAACATAACGATAGCTGGGATAGATTCTTGATCCGAGGAGGTCAAAAGTACAAGTAGGTTTCTTTGATTCTGAGCCATATTGCTTTTGTGGCATCTGGTTAAAATGAGATTAACCATTTAGTTTCCTGATCAGATCTCCAGGAAATGCTTTTGTTGAAGGTGATGCCTCTAGTGCCAGTTACTTCCTTGCAGGTGCAGCTGTAACTGGTGGCACTATCACTGTTAAGGGCTGTGGAACTAGCAGCTTACAGGTATCTTTTCTTGGAATTATCTATTGTAATAATTTATTTTCCAGAAGCTTTTTGGGCACGTCTTCTACTAAATGCTTACATAGTTAAGCTTTTCTTTCTTCCCAGCTGCTTTTATTGGAAAAGCGTTGTGGATATTGCCTTTTATCACTTGAGTAGATTCCTTTATCATTTGATCTTTCAGAATCATTGTCACTGTGTGACTCTTTCTTTTTAAGTGTGTTTTCTTTTTTAATCTTCATATACATTGCTCATTAAGTATACTATTTACTGCATCAGAAAAGGATTTCAGAGAGTGAATGAGAGAGCTGTCTCGATGAAATATTAAAAGTCCTTTCCTAAATGATTTTAATGTGCTTGAGTGGTTTCATTTTCAACTTTTGTCTGTTGTGTTCTATATCAATGCAAAATGTGAGGGTGATATTTCAACTTCAATTTTATGGGTTCTGACGTGGAGTTTAATTTAGGCCTCTAATTTTATGGGTGCTGGTGTGGAGTGATGTTATCTTTGACCGTACAAGCTCCACTCATCATGATTCGTTCAACTCATGTTCACATAAAACTAGTAATCTAACTAGATGGGCTGCTAATACACAAGTTTTGATCATTCATGTAAAATGTTAAAATCCAATGTTTAGGATTTGCATCTCTCTCAGTGAACTGGAGCTTACTCTAGTTACTTCCCCTTGCATACACAAGCTTATGTAGTAATGTATATATGCAATTATATTTGTAATACCTCCGAGTGGATCTTATATTAAAAGGATCAGATATAGTATTACTTATTGACATTGCTTTCTTTTGTTCCTAAATGTCCTTTTCTTTTTGTTTTTGCTAGAGATGTGTGCACTGAAAGAGCTTGACCCTTGCACTTGGCTTGTAATAATTCTTTATAGAAAGCATAGGGCAAGTTATCATACATTACACCAGAAATTGGTGTCCAAGTAGAAAACACTGTAATAAATGGCTGATTGTATCACGTCCTAATACAAAAATGATTGATAAGAGTGAGCAAAGAAGGGTTGAATGAGGGATCAGAAATATGTTTGACTGACCTGCTTTGTTGCATCCATTGTCAAGCAATAAATCTGTTGCATATACTGTTGCATTTTTATATATATGAAGTCATGCTTTTTTGTAACTTGATATTTCCTCTTCAAAAGGGAGATGTTCAATTCGCTGAAGTTCTTGAGAAGATGGGGGCTAAAGTTTCTTGGACAGAGCATAGTGTTACTGTCACTGGACCTCCACGAAATTCTTCAGGTTATGGATTCTTGCAAGGCATTGATGTCAACATGAACAAGATGCCTGATGTTGCCATGACACTGGCAGTAGTTGCACTATTTGCCAAGGGTACCACCATTATAAGAGATGGTATGATTTTCCCTCTCCTATAAGCTTTTGTTGGTTGCTTATAAAAAGCTTCTTTTAATTCATGTGGATATAGCGAGTGGATATTTGGAATTGGAATAAATTTTTTTCCTTCAATCTTAAACATTGCATGTACTTGAAAGCTTTTTAAATTGATATCTTCACTAATAAAAGCAGAAGATCAAGTATGTGTATTGCATGGCGGTAAGTTTTTTAATTTTATGAAAAGCATCCTCTGCTGTGCAGAGCATGTTGTGTGACAGAGGTCATGTAGAAAACAAACAAGAGATTCAAAAAAAAAATAATAAAAATGACAGCATTCCAGTTCTAGTGGGTATTTTGATTAACTTTTAGTGATTTTATGCTGCATGAGATAAATGTGAGAAGAGTTTTGTCTAGTGAAGCGTGAAGTGCCTTTTGGGTTATCTCCCAAACAAGCATTAGTCTGGATTGCCTTTGGTGGTACATTTGTGCAACATTATCAACTGTTGATGTACTCACCATGACCGTTTTATCTTTCTTCTATGTAATTACCGAATGGGTATAGTTATTGTTTCTCGGAATCTCATCTTATGTGTACTCACATGAGCTCTTCAGTGCCATTTGTTGAAGTCGTTCTGACATGGTGTTGATTTTTTCTGCAATTGTAGTGGCAAGTTGGAGAGTCAAAGAAACAGAGAGAATGATTGCTATTTGCACAGAACTCAGGAAGGTGAGTGAGTCTCTTGTTACGTCTAAAGTGAAGAGAAATTGTTAGTTCCATATACAGTAAATGACTACAATTTTGCCTTTGTGTATTTTTTTTTGGGAAACTACATGGACTTTCTGTTTATTTTCAAAACTCTTATCCTATACACTAAATATCAATCTTATGAACCTCCCTTGAGTTTTATTAAAATTACACAAACTTCTATCTGAGATATATACAATTCTTACTTGGAATAAAAAATTCATTCTTAGACTTATTCTAAGCTTCTCTTAAATTACAGACTTCCCTTCCATTTTTTAGGAAGGTTTGTGTACATTTTGAAATCAAAGGGATGTCTGTACAATTTCAACTTAACATAAACTTGTGTCGTTTAATATTTGTTTTATAGAAGTTTGAGTAAATTTTGAAAATAGAAGAGACCTACATGGACTTAGTAAAATTCAAAGGAGATGTGTATTGATTTTGAAAATAGAGTGAATGTCAGATGTGATTTTTAGTAAAACAAAGAGAAGTACATAAATATATATGGGAATGAGAATTTTATAACACTTATTTAATGATGTCTCAAAATGATTTACTTTATGCTTGTTTCAGCTCGGAGCAACAGTTGAAGAAGGTCCTGATTATTGTGTAATTACCCCACCAGAGAGATTGAATGTCACATCGATCGACACATATGATGACCATAGAATGGCCATGGCATTTTCTCTTGCTGCTTGTGCCGATGTTCCAGTGACCATCAGGGATCCTGGTTGCACCCGGAAAACATTTCCCGACTACTTCGATGTCCTTGGCAAGTTTACCAAGCACTGAATAGTCTTCGTATATTCATGAGAACGAGAGCTTGATAAGACCTTGGATCCTCTGAAGCTTCATTTCAGTTTAGATTTGATGGGGAGAGAATGGCAGGTCCTACTTCTACGTACACGAACATGCTATTTTCTTCCTATCTCTCTCTACTTGACTTGTAAATTGCTTCAGATGATGCAAATTTGAAGGTCAAATATTAGACACAGTATGGACGTGGCTTGCCATTTTTTCCCTTTATTGTTTGGTTGGGACTTAAAGGTAGGGTTAAGAAGAGATGATATCTGATCTGTATTCAGTTTGGTTGTGAGCATTATAAAGGACTCAGATCATTTTGTTGTGATGATCAGTGGAGTGTTCAAATAATAATGTATGTATTGGTTGGCCCAATTGGAAAAGTCCCAAGTGAAGCTAAAGGTGATTCAATAGTCTCTCTAAATTTTATTTGAAATGTTTGTATTTTGAAATTTTGTTTTTGGCATTTGAACCAATAAAACTAAAAAATACCTGAAATTTTCCCTAGTGATAAGGGTAGATGAAATTATCTTGCAGGACAAAAGTCAAAATATGTAGGGAAAAAAGAGAAACGGAAAAGTGGGAACAATTACAAAAGGTTTTTTTTTTAAAAAAAAAAAGAAGCATGGAGTTATTTTTCAATGCTAGAGAAATATACTCAAAATCTCAAATAAATTATTTTGAACATATTTAAAATAAAAATTTATGATGCAACAACTAAAGCAAGGTGGCAAAATAAGAGCTGAAGATATATCATTCAGTAAATTTTTAACCAAATTGGTGTTTTTTTTTTTAAAAAAAACTTCCATAAACCAACCTTGTGTGTTAAATTTAAAAATGGACCTTCATATTTTTTTTAAAAAAATAAAGAATAGGAATAGATTGCATATACTACGTGCCTGTAACAAATGTTTATCAACATGTAGCCATATCTTCCACATGCTGCCCATCAAAATAATGGGCACCATAACGTCGTCAAATATTGGTCATCTCAATCTAATTTTCTGTTTTTATCTTTATTAAAAATAATTATTCTAGTGGTTACAAAATTTAAAATAAATATCATTTATTAACTATCATCTTCTCAAAAAATGATTTGTTTAAAAAAATTATCAATTGAAAGAAGAAACTCAAATTCGGACGGTTCAAATCGGACTTGACTAGCTTATGGTGCCTATATGAAGCTGGTTCCTCTTCCATATATAATAAACTCACGAGTTCAAGACATTTAATTTCACCATTATCCAATTTAAAATTAGAGAAAAGGAACTTGTCAAGTCAAGCTTGCGAAACCAACAACATCAAAGCTTGAAAACTAAATATAAAAGGGAAAATTGCCGTAAGGTCTCAAATAAAAGATTATATGATAAAAAGATCCTTTGAAATCTCAAATTTACAGTGAAGTCCTTAAAGAGTTTTGAATAATAAATTTCAATTGTGTAAAGACTTACTACCCCTGGTGAATTTGAGAAAACGGCACAGATTCAAAACCCCAAACCTTCTTTCTCTCCGGCGATACCTACAATCAATCACACCAATGATTGAATGTCACCATCACTTGAGTGAACACAATGGAAGACCCATCGATGTCCCCTCCTACCTGGTTGCTCGCCTCTTCTGTTGGTTTGTCTTTGTTTGCTCCACATAAAGCCCTAGCGTTTGACTTAGTGAGGTCTCTAAACGGGCAACCATGGTACGACTCCTTTTGGGCATTTATAACTTAATACATGATTTCCAATTTGGGTAGGGTTTAGATTTTGTGATATATTTTATACTTTATTATGCTTTGCTTTTGCATTACAAGGGCTAAAGAATGAAGAAGAGGGTGAATGTTTAGTGGTTACAACACCTAGCGTGTGAAGGACAAAATATTTTGCTAATAAGTGCAGTGATAGTTGTTCATATTTGTGATCAACTTGTTAATGATAATTGTAGGCCAAATCAAAATATTTTAGTTGTAGTTTAATCATGTTTGTGTATATGGTTTCAATTGTTTGCACTGTTTTTGTGTATTTTGTGCTCTTTTCACGCATTAAAAGTTA
>JBAGKO010000015.1:23412469-23425928 GCA_037177275.1 Acacia concinna
CATTTATCTTCCCATTCACTTGAAAAGCAAACACATGGTTTAGGAAAGTTGCCAAAACACTAGATCTCATGAAAATGCAAAGAATTCCGTACAATTCACACTTCCAAAGTAGCAAATGTGACCCTTAATTTTTTTTTTTTGAAAAATTTTCTAGTTTATAGCATTTACTCATTTAAAAACAACCAATTAATGGGATTCTCATATCTATCTCCTCCCCCACACTTAATCAACACATTGTCATCAATGTTTGAAAAACAACTCTATTGTCACAACTTGTTTCTTGGTTAAGTGGAAAGTTGTGAAGTCCAATTGCAATTGGAGTACAACATGTCAGCATCACATAAAGAGAAAAGGAAGAAGAAATAAGTTGTTACAATTATGAGAATGTCAAGTAAGTGAAAATTCAAGGTACAATGGCAATCAAATAGGGTAGTGACCAAAAAATGCAAATCATACAAAGGGGTTCTTATTCAATTTATTAAACTAAACTATTTCTACCTTTTCTACTAGCTTATGTCTCTCCCCCACACTTATCTTCCTTAATCAACAATTAAGCTTAATAATTTATATAAATTACGAAGAAAAATAAGTGAGGAAAGAGACGACCTTTGTTAGAATATTTTAAGGCACTTGTGGGAGAAGTTCTCATCTTCAATAAAAATATGCCTTTATCCTTGGAAACATTTTCTCCTGCATTGAATTTCCTTGGTGGAGGTGGTTTAAGATCAATTGGAAGAAGTCCAAGGATGTAAGGTGGAGGTTGGTACCATGGAGGATCTTTCCAATTGTGAGCCTGCAAAGAAAACAAGCCAACAACAGTACCCAATCTAGAGGTAAATGGAGAGATTTAGCATAATATGTACACATTGTTGGAACAAAACTCTCCAAATAGGTCTCAATACCAAAAAAATCAATGTCACTCCCATCAGTAAGAGGCAAGAAATCATTTAATTTTTGAAAATTCTCATTGTTTTTGCAAAGTGAAAAGTGCAGAATCCAACTTAATGTTGGGGCACACCATATCATCATTGCAATCACAAGAGGTGAAAGGAGAAAGAGGAGAATTTTTCAAATCACCACCACCTGAGGCTATTAAAGATTCAAAACAATTATTTTTCTTTTTTAAATCGGGTGTCAAATCATAAGATAGAATTTGCTGGAAAGATTCATCAACATGCATAATTTTATCAATCAAAATTTTAGAATCTTTATCACCAAAAAAACTACATGGAAGTAATTCAATAGGAATTTTATGCATTTGAGATTCTAGGGTATGATCTTTCATACTTACATCAACATTGGCATCCATGCAAGGTTCAACATTTTCACAATGATCATGCTTACTGTAACATCCCAAATTTTATTTAACAAATCTCCTAAGTAAATGACAAGATAAGAGGAATAAAATGGTGGATTTTGGTGTAAGAATTATGGCCAAAGTGAGTTTAGCTGAATTCTGGAAAGTGACAGGAGGCAGTTATATTGTGCATCAGTTTTCTCTAGGAAAATGATATCCAAAAATCATAAAACTTTTCAATCTAAAAGTAGACACGTTAATCTTTAATTTGATATGTCATTTGCATTATTTAGATATATATATTAAGAGATTTGAATTTTTGAAGTTTGCCTAGTGAAATTCGCCTGTTTCTGGAGCATTGTACAAAGAAAAATTTTCTGGGAATGTTATGATTCCAATTGAGTAAAGCAAGTATATTGTTTCTAAAACTAGACTCAATAAGGGACATTTAGGCTTTAGAATCACCTCAATTGGATGTCTGTACAATTAGATATGAATTTTTAAATTTAGGAGAAAATTATACCCAGAAATCCGAAATTAAATTGGGAAGAACCCAAATTTGGAAAATTCAAGGAAAGATAGTAAATGTTAGAAATAATGTATAAGAAAAATTGGGGAGTACCCATGAATTATTTGGAGACTGGTGACTGTCAGTTTGAAATTTTTAGAGACAGTCAAAATACCGACTCTATAGAAAATTCATCTGACAGATCACATTTTCCCTTTGAAATTAAAGCCAACAAAAATGAATAGTGATTGGTTCGATTCCAATGGGATTCACGTCAGATTTAAGAGATAAAAAGCAACTAATGGCATGCATGTAAACTTAGGGAAAAGTGAGGGTAGGTTAGGAATGGAAGTTGACACATGAGTTAATTATGATTAAAGCAATGCATGACCATTGTGAAGAGCCTCATTTTCAGCTGAAGCAAGGAAAGAGAGAGAGAGAGCTCAAGAGAAAATAGAGAGAGAAGGAAAGAGAAAGAAGGAATAGGAAGAAGAATCAAGAGATCTAAGGTAAGTTTTAAGCAAAAATCTTCCATCTCTTCCATCATTCTTGACCTCTAACATCTCCTAACGGTCATGGCTTCCTTGAAATCATGTGAAGCAAGAAGAAATCAAGAGGAAAAGGGCTGTAAATTTCAGATTAGAGAGGGAAAAGGCAAAGATCAAGAGATAATCACCTAAACCATGAACATCTTCTTGATTCTGGTTATTTTCTAGAGACAATCTGATTGTGTGGAATGTTTCGCTAGCCAAACGTTATCCAAAATTTATGAAACTTTACAGAAATAAAATAGACATATATAGATTTAATTTGATGGGTAGAACATAATTTTGGACAAGTAGATCAAAAGATATGATTTTTCAAAGTTTGGCCCTGTTTCTGGAACCAAATCTGGAATAGTTAGGGTTTGGTGAATTTCAGGGAATCTTGAGACCATTTTATCCCAAAAAGGATATTTCTATTTGAAAGTAGACTTACATAGGTTTAACATATGCTTGGAATCAGTCAAATTGGAGTTTTATAGAATTAATTATGATTTTTGGAAGTTGGACATTAAATCTGGATATTGTACCGTGGTATGCTGAATGTGAGGTGTTTATTTCTAGTCAAATGAACTCCAATGCCTGCAAAATTTTCTAGAAATAAAGTAGACCCAACAATCTTTAATTCAATGGGTAATTTGTAAAAATTGGACAAGCACATTGGGAGATACAAATTTTTAAAGTTTGATGGTGATTCTGTAAACTGTCATGTAGCAATAGTAGGTGCTGATTGTGTCTGGAATTGTGTGCGTGAGACTTGTAGAAGGAAATATTTTTTCTATAAAGTAGACTTAATAAAGGTCATATAGGGCTTTGAACCACCCAAAGTAGAGATTTCTAGAATTAGGTATGATTTTTCAAAGTTAAATGAAAAATCATGTCAGCACCTAGCTATATGAATTTAATGAACTTTGGACCTAGTGTAATCACATTAGCTACTTAATTGGGCCAAAGTACTAATCCAAATGACAACCAACTTGACTAAATGGGATAATTAATAGTAGCTCAATTCTATACATTTGGACTTGTAGGATTACACAGTTAACAGACAACGTTATTGCTAGCAAATCACAAAACCGGAGATTTAAGGTAGTAGCACTTTCTTTCATACTTTATGTAAATTTATATATTCCTTATCTGCCCTTTATGCAATACATGTGCATAGTGCCTGCGGGTACTCTAAATTACTATGTCATGATAATAAAATATCACGATAGACTGTGGTGGGAAATAGAAACCACGATGGACTATGGTAAACTAGGATGGACTGTGGTATGGAACAAGTAGAGGTTTCAGCTACGGTTGGCCCAAAATACATGTGCACATTTCCGTTGAATATAATTTTTCCCGGTAAAATATAAGTATGTGATTGTGATTCATTGCTAATGTGGTGCATTGCATATTTATTTATCACATCTTACATGATAGAGTTTTGTTACTACTGGGATTCAATTGAATCTCTCCTCATATTATTTGTACACAAATTAACCTCGCAGAAGCCAGTGGTTCAAACAAAAAAAAAGCAATTTCTCGAAGCAAGTGAAACGTGCCGATATGAGGGTTCCCAGAAGTTAATTTTTTTTTTTGGCAAACTTTTGGACTAAATTTGTAAATATTAGTAGACTTTACGAAGAGCACTAGAATATAAACAAATACTTTATCAAAATGTTATGCTACTCCTTATTCGTATATGTAGTGCACTTTAATATTCTGATAAATATAGAACCAGAAGAGGGGTTTGACAGGATGTAGAGGAGTTTATATTATAATGTATTTAGTTTTATTTAAATGTACATTTCAGATCAAGATGTCATCCTTTCTTGATGTTGAATTTTTGATTGATTCTCCTTTTATTTTGTTCATTTTTCTGCTCTCTCCTTTTTCTGATAGGTTGAAGAGATTTCGAAATGGATTACAATTTAAAGGAGGAATGGATATCCGTTCATAATTATGAGGATATAGAACCACTTCTTTCCCATTTATCAATTTCAAATGATTATCCTGACATATAAAATTACATAATGACAGCATAAAAAGTTGTATTTGTATTAATCGACAGCTATTCAATAAAAAAGCTCCACTCCATATTCTACTAGTATGCTTTAATGAGTGTTGTTTAACTGAATTTGAATGTTGTTTTCTCTGGCAGGTTAAGCTGTCTGGATCAACTAGCAGTGTATACTTAACTGCTTTGCTGATTGCATCTCCTTTGGCCCTTGGTGATATGGAAATTGAAATTATTGATAAATTGATTTCTGTTCCATATGTTGAAATGACTATAAAAGTGATGGAGCGATTTGGAGTTTTGGTGGAACACAATGATAGCTTGGATAGATTCTTGATCCGAGGAGGTCAAAAGTACAAGTAGGTTTCTTCAAATCCTGAACCTTATTGCTTTTGTGGCATCTGGTTGAAATGGGATTAACGATTTAGTTTCCTGATCAGATCTCCAGGAAATGCTTTTGTTGAAGGTGATGCCTCTAGTGCCAGTTACTTCCTTGCAGGTGCAGCTGTAACTGGTGGCACTATCACTGTTAAGGGCTGTGGAACTAGCAGTTTGCAGGTATCTCTTATTGGAATTATATATTATAAGAGTGGCCTAGTGCATAAGGCACCAACCAGGTGGGGTATGTAGAGGGATAAATGTACGCAGTCTTACCTCCACAATCGGAGAGGCTATTTCCAAGATTTGAATCCATGACCTCCAGGTTATATAACAGCAACCTTATTACTGTGCTAGGGCTCACCCTCTGAATATACAACATACACATCTGACCAAACGAAATTGGATGTACAGCATCAAAACCCAGCCAATGTGTGTGTTTTTGGATACATAGCTAAGCCTTTTGGGTATGTCTTCTATTAAATGCTTACATAGTTAAGCTTTTTCTTTCTTCCCACCTGCTTTTGTTGGCATAAGCTTTTGGATATTGCCTTTTATCGCTTCAGTAGATTTCTTTATCATTTTGATCTTTAAGAGTCATTGTCATTGTGTGACTACCTGACTCTTTCTTTTGAAGTGTGCATATATTTATCTTCCATGGCTATTTTACGTCATTTATTCTTAATTCTTAATATACACTGCTCACTAAGTATATTATTCACTGCACCGGAAAAGGGTTCAAGACATTGAATGAGATGGGCTCCTAACACAAATTTTGACCATTCATGTAAAATGAAAAGATCCAATGTCTAGGATTTTCATCTTTCTCTTTCACAGTGAACTGGAGCTTGCCATAGTTACATCCCCTTACATATATATGTTCTTGTATTAATTTATTATATTTGCACTACTTATTCTTATTGCTGTCTTTTGTATCTCAATGTCCTTTTCTTTTGCTTTTGCTTGAGAGCTATGTGAACTGAAAGAGCTTGATACTTGAACTTGGCTTTTAATATTTCTCTATAGAAAGCAAATAACAAGTTATCATGAACCACACAAAAATTGGTGTCTGCAAATAAAAGCATTAAATGGCTTATCGTATCTCTTGCCAGTGTGAAGGTTGACAAGGGTGAGCAAAGGTAGCTTGAATGAGGGAATAACAATTGGAAATATGTTTGACTGACCCGCTTTGTTGCATTCATTGTCAAGCAATAAATATGTCTTATTTACTTTTGCATTTTTTATATATGTGAAGTCATGCTTTTTTGTAACTTGGTATTTCCTTTTCAATAGGGAGATGTAAAATTTGCCGAAATTCTTGAGGAGATGGGAGCTAAAGTTTCTTGGACAGAGCATAGTGTCACCGTCAGTGGACCTCTACGGAATTCTTCAGGTTTTAAATTCTTGCAAGGCATTGATGTCAATATGAACAAGATGCCTGATGTTGGCATGACACTTGCAGTAGTTGCACTATTTGCCAATGGTACCACCATTATAAGAGATGGTATGATTTTCCTTCTTGTATTCACACTGGAAGCTTTTGTCGGGTGCTTATAAAAAGCCTCTAAAATGTAATTCCATTTAATATAGCGCGTGAATATTTGGAATTGGAATAATTTTTTTTTTCAATCTTAAACATTTCATGTACTTGAAAGCTTTTTAAATTGATGTCATTACTAGTTAAAGCAGAAGATCAAGTAAATTAAAAATAAATAAATATTGTGCAGTAGAAGTCATGTAGAAAACAAATAAAAGATAAAAAAAATGACAGCATTCCTGTTTTAGTGGGTATTTGGATTAACTTACTTTCATTGATTTTGTGCTTCACGAGATAAATGTGAGAGGAGTTTTGGTTAGTAAAGCATAAAGTGCTTTATGGGTTAGCTCCCAAACAAGCATTAGTCAGGATTGCCATTGGTGGGGTACATGTGTGCAACATCTTCATGATCAACTGTTGATGTATCCAGCATGACCTCTTTATCTTCTATGTAATTACCCAATGGGTAACGTTATTGTTTCTTGTAATCTCGTCTTATGATGCATTTAGTGACCCTAATTCCCTATGTACTCACATGAGCTCTTCAGTGCCATTTGTTGAAGCCGTTCTGACATGGTATTGAATATTTCTGTAATTGCAGTGGCAAGTTGGAGAGTCAAAGAAACAGAAAGAATGATTGCTATTTGCACAGAACTTAGGAAGGTGAGGGAGTCTCTTGCTACATCTAAAGTGAAGAGAAATTGTTAGTCTTGTACAGTAAATGTCTAGAATTTTGCCTTCTCGTTTTTTGGAAACTACATGGACCTTCTATTTATTTTCAAAACTCGTATCCTATAAATTAAATATCATCTTTATGGACCTCCCTTGAGTTTTCTGAAAATTACAGAAACTTATATCTCTTAAACGTACAATTCTCATTCGGCAATAAATAATTTATTCTCAGACTTGTTCTAGGCATTTTCTTAAATTACAGACTTTCCTTCCTTTTCCAAGGGAGGTGTTTGTGCATTTTGAAAATCAAAGGGATGTCTGTAATTTCAAAACAACATGGACTTGTGTAGTCTAATATTAATACTTCCTCCGTTTCTATTTATAAGACCCTTTTGGAGAATTCTAAGAAAATCCTAAGAAAGCTAATTACATTACTTAATAATATTATATGTTGTGTTATATTACATTATATAGTAGTTCATAAGTCAAACAACATAATTTGAAGAAAAACGATAAATTTTAATATTTTAAAGTAATGTAATTAGCTTTTTTATGATTTCCTTATGATTCTCTAAAAGGGTCTTATAAATAGGAACAGAGGAGTATTTGTTTTAGTGATATTTGAGTAAATCTTGAAAAGAGAGGAAATGTCAATATGACTTCAGTAAAACAAAGAAAGATACTAAATATAGGACCTAGTTTGCTGGACTGGAGGAGTATGTGTAGATATGCAGGAATGAGAATTTTATAACACTTACTGAATGATATCTCAATGATTTACTTTATATACTTGTTTCAGCTCGGCGCGGCTGTCAAAGAAGGTCCTGATTACTGTGTGATAACCCCTCCAGAGAAATTAAATGTCACATCAATAGACACGTACGACGACCACAGAATGGCCATGACATTCTCTCTTGCTGCTTGTGCCAATGTTCCAGTGACCATCAAGGATCCCGACTGCACCCGGAAGACTTTCCCCGACTACTTCGATGTCCTCAACAAGTGTTCCAAGCATTGAATAACCTTTGTATGTATATTCATGAGAAAGAGAGCGCGGTAAGATTTTGGATCCTCTGAAGTACTTCATTTCAGTTAAGTAGATTCGATGGGGAGAAAATGGTAGGTCCAGGTCCTACTTCTACAAGTATACTATTTTCTTCCTATCTCTATACTTCACCTGTGAATTGCTTCGGATGATTCAAATTTAGAGGTAAAATTGTCAGAAACTGTGAGGATGGGGCTTGTCATTTTTTCCCTTTATCGATTGTTTTGGACTTTAGGTAGGGTTAGGAAGAGATGATATCTGTATTCAGTTTGGTTGAGCGTTATGAAGGACTAGGGTCATTTTGTTGTGTTGATTAGTGAAGTGGTCAAGTAATAATGCATCTATTGGTTGGCCCAATGGAAAAAGTCTCAAGTGAAGCAAAAGGTCGTTTCATAATCTCTCTAAATTTGATTTGAAATTTTGTTTTCTGCATTCCAATTAATTATTAATTAATCCAAAAATACCTGAAATTTCCCTTTGTTAAAGAAGTGCAGACAAAATTGCCTTGGAATACAAAAGATGGGAAGTCAAAAGAGCAAATAAAAGGTGGGAACAATTACAAAAGTAAAACAAAAAGAAAAGGGGGAAGAAGTTATATTTCAATGCTAGAGAAATCAACTCTTTTAAGCATCGAATCTCTTGCATAAATTAATTTGAACGTTTTCAAAATAGAAATTTATGATCCCCTTTTAAATCAAGTTGGGAAAAAAGTAAGTGTTGAAGATATACTATTCATATAAATTTTTACCCAGCCTCATGTATTAAAATTTTAAAAGACACCTCAATATTTTCTTTTTTCTTTTTAAAAGCAAGAATAGTGGTAAATTACATACACTACCGATTGGGTTGTTTCCCGTACTTTACCCAAAAAAAAAAAATTATATATGCTATATAAGCAGATGTTGATAAACAGACTATCACGGCCACAATAAGCTTGTCAAAATTTGACTGTTGAGATATAATCTAAACGGTCAATATTTGACTTTTTATAAAAAAAATATTTTAATGGATACAAAATAAAGATAATTATTTTAATTTCCATATTTTAAAAAATAATTTTTATTTAAAAATTATCAATTGAAAATGAAAAACTCAACTATAGACCTCTCAATTAAGATCTAAACAGTCTAGACCTAATTAGCTTACTCCTCTTTCTTCTGTATATCATAAATTCATGAGTTCAAGACCTTTTCACCATATCAAATATAAAAATTACAGATAACGAGCTTGTGAGTCAAGCATACAAAACCAACAACATCAAAGTCTGAAAACCAAATATATAAAAGCATTTAAATCGTTGGCAAAAAAAAAAACAGCATTTAAATCCAAACTTTAATTGAAATGCAGAGAGAGATAGAAAGGGAATATTACTGAAACCAAGCCCGCCCTGTCTCTCTCTCTCTCTCTCTCTACACTTTAAGCTTCATCAGTTCCCTCAACAGGAACGTCCTTGGTGGTTTCCATGTCTGTTTCCACAGACTTCTTTTCTTCCTCTGCAACTTTTGGTGATTCAGTTTCAGTGGCTTTGTTCTCTTTTTGATCAGCTACTTCTTTATTCTCTTCCTTCACAATTACTTGCTCATCATCTTCCATCTTAGTCTCTTTTTCTTCTTCAATTTTTGTAGCAGCAACCTCAGTGATGATGACCGTTGGTTTTTCAGAGATTGTTTCCTTTCCATTGTCTTTCACTGCTTGGCCTGCCTGCAAGAACATTCAATCATCGATCACTACTATAAGTTATACACTACCAATCCAGTCCTTTGCACTACGAACGAGATCTTATATCAACGATCATAGGTAGTATTAATTCAAGGGTCAATATGCATAGGCAATATGATCTTTTCTGAAGGGTGACCTTCCTTTGTCTTTACTGTAATTAAAGTGTTCATCTTCTACATGTGAAAGGCATTAAAAGATCGCTATATGTAGAGGTTGTTGGAAATTGGAACAAGCTACTTGAAAGTTCTTGTCCCATATTAAAATATTTTATCCATATAGAATAAACATGTGAATATATAAGATCAGGTCGAAGAGAAGATCGGAGGGGAAGGAAAAAGAAAGAAACAAATTGAAGGCGACATGCAAAATATGTATAAACACTAAAGAAGAAGAAGTTGAATAAATTATAGCGTGTGAAGTTAAGTAAATGTACGTAAATGGAATGAAATGAAACCAGCGCTATAAAACTAAAACTAGCTACAACTATTTTGAGATATGATATATGCACAAATTTACACACACAGACACACGTTTTATTTAACTATATATGGATTATACCTCAACACTGGCCATTTGGGAAGAAGCAAAAAGGGAAGTTGTAGTGAATGGGAAAGCAAAGAAGGTGGTAGGAGTGGGGCGAGGAAGATGACTGAAATAAGACTAATATATATAGAAGTTTGATGAGAGAGAGAGAGAGAGAGAGATCACTTGTGGCAATCTTTTTTAAATCAGACACCTCAGAATGTTAGATTTCAATAAATTTGAACGAGGTATATGACAGGTGTAAACATTATCAAATCCTAGACAATGATAATCCCCTGCAGCGTCTTTAACACATTAAAATTAATATTAAACTCAGTGCACAAATTTCTTATCAGATGTGGTCTAATGAGGATCAAATATAAACAGTTTTACCCACATATTCCAATAAACTGCTTATTGGATTTTTAGATATGACCTCTTAATCATATAGCAACAACATTTACCGCTGCTCCAAACCTCATCATCTAACACATTAAAAACTATATATTTCATAATATTGAATTTTGAGCTAATTAAGTGGTGTTACGCTTTGTTTTTTTCACATTAGGAGGCATATTCTACCGTAGATGAATGGTCATGTTTATAGGTCATTTGATGATATATTAATTGTGTACCTTGCTGTAAACATTGACTCACTTAATACTCCATTTGTTTTTAAATATAAGCTTCAAATTTGAAAAATAAGTCGTCCCAAAATATAAACTTCATTTCAGTTTTCTCTCAACAACTATTGTTTTTTTTTTTAACCTTGTTGATTGGGTAAATTGCATTAATTAAGATAGTGGATGAGAATTATATTTATGAGGGATGGCATAGTTGGAAAAAATATTATATTTAAAAAAGTTATTTAAAGCTTATATTTATAAAATGAATAAATGGGTTTCTAGATATAGTTATGATTAAGGTACATTCAACATCTGAAAGTATTTTTTATGAGGCACCCAACATCCTAAAGTATTTAAGTTAATTTTTTTAAGTACATTAGCATTCTAAAGTATTTTTTATACCATGGTTTTGGATGCTAAAAAAAACACTTAAAGGTGTTGGATGCACCAAGAAGTGCTTTGAAGTTCTGAACAAACATATATATATATATATATTAGGATACTGAACATACCACAAAATATTTTAAGATGTCGTATGACAATGTGAAAATACTAATGAGGGGCTGAATTCACGTTAACCTTATATTTTATTACGGGAAAAGACACAAACGTGAAATTGAAATAAGCAAATGATAAATAAGTTTGACAATTGTTAATTAAAATAATGAACATGTCTTAAGATACTGAGCATGTTCAATATTTTAATTAACAATTGCCAAACTTATTTCTTTTTAACCTATTTCAATTTCATTTTTATCTTTTTCTCCCTTTTATTAACTATGCATGTTATAATAATTAAAAGAAAAAGTGCATGACATGAATGAGATTTAGTTTCCCTGCCTATGGAGCTTTTTTTTTTTTTTATTCTGGACGATCCAGATTAAATCTGGAGGTCAAAATTAAATTTTTTTTGTAAAATGATAATTTTCACATGAAAGAATTAATTTTTTGATAAAGTGATAATTAATAATTTTCTTTATTTTAAATCCTAGACCCATTAACATAATTTCTTTAAAAAAATATTAAAATAAAAAAATTAAATTTAAACTGTCCAAATTTAATCTAAACAGAAATATTCTCTCGCCTATCTTACCTATCTAAAGATGGGCAGAAAAGTCGAGAGACCAATGACCGGTTGATTAAAAAAAAGATGATAAGGCACCTTCCCACCATTCAAATTCTAGATTCGATCATTGACATTCCATTCAGGACAAACTCTAAGATTAATTAGTATTTAAAGGTGCCAGATACTGGAGGCCTTAAGCGGCCCGGGGGGAGGATGGGCAGAAAAAGGGTATCCGACATGAACGTGTCCCCACATCAGGAGGAAGGAATATCATGACGCCTTTACCGAAGGAAGGATTCACGCTGCACAAGACAAGTAGGCAGGCAAGAAGTATGCATTAAGATTTGTAATCTTATGATCTGACACGTGGCGTGTCTCAATTGGTTAAAGGTTTAAAGATTAACGGTCGTTAGTAAGTCAAATCAGCGACCAATGTGGGGCCTGCGGTTGAGGGATAGTACACCGACCATTACCTTTCACCAATTGTATGTCCCTGATAACGCAGCACTTGCCCTCTAAATGGAAATGACGTATACTACCTCCCAGCTTTAAATGGCTGTACTAAAAAAAAGAAAAAGAGAGTTTAGGTGAGTAAAAATTTGGGAAAAAACTGTAAAAATATAATTAAAATAGATAAAAAATAAATAAGTTTAATATATTAACATTTTGATTATCTTAATTAATAACTGAAACTTATTTGTCTTTTACATATTTAAATTGTATTTTTATATCTTTTTAACTAAAAATTTTGTTTGGGAAAGACTTATATTTTGACTGGGCTTTTTCCTAAATGTTGCTTTAAATGAGAAGCTAAAGGCCCTATTTGGTAAAGGGATTGAGATAGGGAAATGGACTAGAATAGGGAATTGGGATTGAATAATTAAATTATATTTGGTAGTAAGTAATATTTAGTAGGAATATTATCATTAATTTTATTTTATAATAATATAACATAATTTATAAAAGTACAATAATATCCTTGTTTAACCCCAAACTTCATAACTACATTTTTTTTACAACCCGTCGTTCCAACATTTGATGGTTTGATATTATTTTTAGATTTTTTTTTCTAACTTACAATATGATGGCTTAATTGTGTAAAAAATGTAGAAAATCCTATATTTGCATTGGAGAACAAAACAAAAAATTGGTATAGATATCGAATCATATCAATTCAAATATAATTATAATATATTATATTTATATTTCTAAAAATATAATGAAATTATTAATGATATTTAATAAGTAAAGTTAAGATTTCATATACGTAAAAATTTAATATTTTTCAAAAATATTAAAAACATTAATAAAAAAGTAGATTTTTTTAATTCACAGATAACTGAATAAATTGATGAGATTCTCAAAGATTATTCACCAAATTAAAAAGAATAATTAATAGAAAAATTTGACAGAAACAAAGATTGTAAACTGTACTCTGCACGATGAAGAATTTCATGTCAACATAGAAGAAGAAAATATTAGAAAGATTATGAGAGATAAGGGGTGGGTTCTGGGTAATGATTAGAGATCGGAGAGGAAAGA
>JBAGKO010000015.1:23427666-23439572 GCA_037177275.1 Acacia concinna
ATGTTTCAATGATCATAGCAATCAAGAAACTATTGAATTTTAATTGTCATTTTTTTCATTCCAATATCATTATTATTCTTATACATTTATTATGTGCTTTCAATCCAATTGCATGTTATCAATTTGATCTTCTGGACCGTCAAAATTCTTTCATTATCAATTTGGGCATTGAGAATATGTAATTATTGTAGCAAAATATACTAATTAGTCTTCAAGACTCTTACTTTTTAAGGGTATGATTCTCTACAAGTTATTTGTCTTCATGACAATATATAATAAAATACTTTTTAAAGCTAAAAAGCTCTTTTGTGCCATTTGATGTTTGAATTATAAGACTCCAAGGCTTTAACATTTATAAAAATGTAATCATCAAAATGCCACAAAATATTCTTTTCCATGCCTTTTATTTGAATCACAAGATGGTCTTTTACCAAAAATCTATTATCCAAGAATAATTATCTTCTTTTACATGCCTTCTATTGGAAACATGATGGTCATTTATAAAAAAAAACCATTATCAAAAGTGACATGACTTTTGGTCATGATCTCATAGATATTATGGCTACCAGCCATTCAATAAAAAAAAATAATGTAATGAAATAAATTAAAATTAATATATAATTAAATACATAAAACGCACACAACAAACTAGATGAGAGAAAGGGAAAATGCATATAAACAATATGAATCATGTTTATATATAAATAATGTAATTAAACCACCATAAAACTAAAAATAATATAAATAAGTTAATACTAAAGCAACAAATTGTAGATATAAGAAACTAAATAAAATACGTAAGAAATATAAAACAATATAATGTAAAACAAATATGAGAAACTAATTTAACAATATGTAAACATAAAACAATATAAAATAAAGAGTACACATAGATAGATAATATAGTGTGTGTGTGTGTGTGTGTGTGTGTGTGTGTGTGTGAGAGAGAGAGAGAGAGAGAGAGAGAGCAACATAAACAAAACAAATTACAAGATGAAAAAAAAATAATATAAAAATAGCAACAAGAAAGATTAAAATAGACAACATAAAAATAATAAAAATAGCTATAGAACAACAAATAATGTAAACTAGAAAGATAAAAAAATGTAGAGAATAATGACATATAATATAGTATGAGAATAAGAAAATTAGATAGTAGAAGAAATAGAAAACCAAACCGTAGGTCTTCAGAGCAAACTCGTGCTGATAACATGTTATAAAATTAGAAAAATGCAAGAGATTGAAATGAGAGAAGAAGAGAGAATTGGAGAGAAAGAGTGAGCAATGTCTTGTTCCTTTTGTACTCTACTAATGTGTGTTATAAAGCCTCTATTTATAGGCCTCCAACCTCAAACTAAGAGTTGCATAGAATATATAACAAAATGAATTCTCATAAGTGTGTGCAATAGATAACATTTGAGTTATGAGAATAAACACTCCTAAAAACTGTTCAATAGTAAGGTTATAGAGTTAAGCATGTGAAAATGTCAAGAGTTGGGAGTTTGTGAACATCCACATTCTATAATTTTTTCAACATGACCATCTTAATTATTATTTGATAAGTTAAAATTGTTAATAAATTATTATTGATATTCCGTTTTCATATTTCAAATTAAGGACCTTATGTAATTTTTTCTATAAATTTAATGTCAAACCAGTTCCTAAAAACTGCAATATCGTTAAATCTTTTTAAAAATTTTCTAGTTAAAATGTACAGTTTTGGAGTAATTTTGTGTCTTTTTTTCAATAAATTATTTTCCTCATATATGTAATTGGTAAAAAGATAAATAAATACCATGTGAAGTTCCAAAACCCCCTTTTTTTGCAATAATTATATGATAAATCTATTTATCATCATTAGAGCAGGTAATACGGGTTTTAACCGTGAGTCAAACCCGTCCAAACCGAAATATGGGTGGTTTTGAGTTTGAAAAAAGTGGGACCATTTTTATGTGGATCTTTTAGGCCTGAAACCATATGGGCTCAACCCATGGCGGGCTGACCCAATGAGTTCATGGTTAACTGTTTTTCTTTTTCTTTTTTTTAAAATCTATAAAGCCAAAAATCCAAAATAAAGCCCAAACCCTAGAGTCTACTCTTTACTCCTTCCATCCTTCGTCCAAGTCTTGAAGTCCAAGTGTCCAACACAGCTGCAACTCTCACACTCTATTCCACGCAATTTCTTCATATCATGCTTCAAATTGTGAAGCTTCAAATTCCAACATTATTAATATTGAGTGATTGTGATTTGTTGGTCACTCTGTATTTCTGTAATGCGTGGAGTGTGGACGATTAATTTGTATCTTTTAACTTGTAAGCGGAAGTTGGCTAATTCGAAACTTCCAATGGACTTATTAGTTATTATTTATTAGCTGTATAAGCTTTTTAACCATTTATTTATTTATTATTGTTTGGTTCTGAGTCTTGACATTCTAGAGAAAAAAATTTCAATGTCTTTTTTTAAAAAAAAAGTTTGAAAAATACGAAAAAAATGGGTTAATCCGTCCAAACCGCCAGCCCAACGGTTATAGTTTGGGCTTTTGGCAAATGCTAGCCCATATAAATGTAAGTCTTTTTAGCCTGAACCAATGGCCCGCCCATATTACCGGCTCTAATCATAATTAAATCTTTCTTAATTATAATTAAATTTTAAAATAAAAATTAGAATGTTACAATAGTATTGGGTGACCTTCGGCAGTGGTCATGGCAAATCTTGATGGTGAATGTGAGATTTTTAGTGACAACAGTTGTAAATTCTTGTTCCTTCTCCCTCTCTATTTTCAATGTCTTTCCTTTATCACATTCCCCTTTTGTCTTCTCTCTTTAGTTCTTCTCATTCCACCAGTACACTTGAGCTCAATTCAATAGCAAAAGGGAGGAGGAGATGCTAAAAAAGATTCCAAGACAAAATGGGTTCCAATAAGTAAAGAGCCTTAATGGGTGGTCATTTTCTTAAGCAGAAGGTGAATCAAAAATGGGTAGTCATTTTCTTAAGCAGAAGGTGAATCAAAATAATGAACAGCTCTTTAGTTATTTGTGGGTTCTTACATTTCAGGTTTAATGGGTGGTCATTTTCTTTTCTATTATCACCATCAAATGTCAATATCAATATAAATAAAAATAAAAAGAGCTGTTCTTACCCCCCAAAAAAAAAAAAGGAGCTGCAATCTTGTTCACAAACTGAATAAATGACACGTCTCAAATTTTGTGTAAAGAGTTTTGGTTTTACTTACGTGTTTTTTTTTTTTTTGAGTTTTAGTTTTATTACTATGCTTGACAGTGTTAACTTTTAACAGTGTATCGTTCTAGAGGGAAGAAACTATGGATACAAAATCACTGTTCGTTCATAGATTCAATGTAATGGAATGTAAGGCTATATAATGTAATATAATATAATAATAATTTTATGAATTTATCTAGTTCATTATTAAGGGAAGATAATGTATATGTTATATATAAAAAAAACGTTTTAGTTGAATTACATCTTATATGAGAATTTATGATAATAATATAGTCAGAGACAAAATCACATCTATCTTCATATACATGCATGCATGCATGTATAATGTACACCTTAGATTTTTGATAATTTTTTCAATTTATGAGGTTTACATGTTGAGTTTTGAATAAATTTGTAATATTTAATGGTGAAAATATTATGGCGGATACAAATTGGGTTCATGATAATTTTTTAATATCTAATGGTGAGATATTAAACCCCCATAAATTGGATATTTTTTAATGGGATATTTTGAATATTTTTAATAGTGGAATATATTTTTTAAAATTTTTTATTGGGGAAAATTTTTTAAAAAAGTATTATATAATTACTTAATAATTTTAATATTTAATGATAGTACTTATTTAATATTTAAAAACATTTATGGATGGGCACTTTGGTCAAACTGGAAAATTATAATGACAACAGGTTTTTTTTTCATTTGATTACAACATGTCTGTATCCCCATTAATTACTCCTAACAATGTAATTCTCATTATAGCAAATGATGTAATCGGGATTACATTTTGTAATCTAGTTTACATGCCCAACCAAATTCTATAATCAACATATTACAGCTGGATTATATGCAATCATCTCCCATGTAATTGAATCAAATGGACTATAATATAGAGTTGGTCTAAAGTGTAAGCCCTTGCTAAATCCCTCTAGGTCTCGAGTTTGAATCCTGAAGAAGACACACTCAAAAAATACACAAACCCCAAACCATAAAACCAGTAATAGATGATAATAAAAAAAAAACCTAATAGATTAAAAAAAATATGAAACTACATGTATTAAACCGAAATTCAATCAAATTACAAAAACCAACAATATTACTAGCCCTTAAAAAATATAAATAAATGAAAACCATGTTGATAGTTTGATTCATAAACTTGCTACTTCGAAGAATTACAATTGAAGTTTCATTACTTAAATTAATTACGAGTAAGATTTTAGAGATGAAAATATTTCGACTGTAAAAGTAATCTCATATTTAGCGTTGGTCCAAAAAAGGACCCCATTTAAATTAAGTTATAACTTACAACTTTAAAAAATATTAATAATGTTTTATTTTTATAGTTCAAAAAAGAAAATCTTAGTAAGAACTTCCCTTGTCCTTAATTTAAAAAAGGGCAAAAAAATAAAAACTACATCTGGGTCTTTAATTTAAAGTTCTGGACCAATAATATAAATCTCCAACAGTCAAACCATGTGGGACCATGTGAACATTCCAAATTCAAACCACATATATTTCCAAATTAAGAAATATTCTTTTGTGTAACATACAAACAAACTGAGTTTATGGCGACTTTAAAATAATACGAGAGATAAGTGTGAGATCAGCATGACAGACAAATGGGTGATACCTAAAAAGTCAAAAGATTCTCCTAATATAATTAAGCAGCAAAATACACTCCATTGTATCTGATGTTTACAAAAGAAGCTTCTCAATGTACAAATTGAAAAGACAAGTCTTCCATTTCAAGCTCAGTTTCCTTCAGTTAGGTAAGAGGTTAGACATTGAGAACTAAGTAGCAGTAATTAAAAAAAACACAGAAAACCTACACCAGGGTAATGGAATAAAGGACTAGGTACTCCTTCCCTAGCCTCAGAACTATATATTATCATATTCTAAATAATCAACCTCGTACTATCAGATAACACATTCTAATTCTAACCAACCATGCCATTGCACAGAAGATAGAATTGTCAGAAGTTACATGAACCAGCAGGAAAAGTTTCCTAGCTATCTGATCTAACAACAATAGTAATCTGACATTAGATGCCCCCATGCTCCTGCAACAGAAAAGAAATAAAGGGTTGTTAGTCAAATCTCATGTGTAGGACCAAAACAAAATCCTAAATTGGAGGGCTCAGGTGTACAGACACGGGACTCGATTTTCTCTTCCCATCTCTCTTTAATTTCATCCATCTAAAGTATTTCAGAATATTTGAGTCCCAACAAAATCCGAAAGAGGATTGTTTGAAGTGTTTTAGGATAGAGTTAGTGGTGAAATGGGGAGGGACCTGTTGCTTTCTTCCTATCTCTCTCTAGGTTCATCCCTCTGAAACTTTAAAAGGTTCAAATCCATTAAATTTTGGCCCCGAGTCCCTAAACACAGATTGGATCTCAATGCCATATGTGTATTTATTTCACCTCATTACTAACTTTACCCTTTTTGATGGCATAAATCTCATGTATATAGAGTACTCAGATAGCACTTAAGAAACATTTGCATAAGTTTAATATACATACAAACAAACAAACAAACCAGCAAACTTCCAATGAATGGTTCCGATTTCTGAATAAGAGAATATAGGTGCAGAACGAGGCAGGGAGATATCGAGGCAGAAGTTTAAGGTACAGAATTGTTTAGCAAGAGATAATATATTAAGTAAGAATAACAGAAACAGAAAACAATATATAAACAAAGGGAGAAAAATTAACCTTATATTTATAATGACCCTTTCAACACTTGAAGGAATCAAGATCGCTTAAAAAAGTGATGGCGCGCTAACATCTCTTGCATCCCTAAAGCTGAAATACTTTCACATCCAAGCAGCTCCTGAAGTTTTGCATCACATAGTATCACCATTGAATTTAAAGGATCCTACAGATAAACAAGGCAAATTAAGGGGGAGATAAACTGTTGGTAAAAAGAAAAAGGCACCAAATGGGTTTGAAACAATTTTCAAAACAAATGTTAACGACCATAATACTCACCTCCAAATGATTCGCCTTAATGTACTCCCAAACAAGTCTTATGGGCTCAGATTGTTTCATCTCCTTCTCCTCAGTGCCCAGAAAGTTGGCAAGAGCTTCAGATATAATGACAGTAGTTGAACCAGGATCAGCACTTTCAGTTGTGGATTCAACATCCACCTTCAATCGTTTAGCTTGTGACTCCTCTACGGTAACAAGAGTGAAAATTTCAACAGAAAAGAATATGACAGGGAAGATATGAACTCATTATTTTTCTATTTCAGTGGTACTTACTTGTGGGTGCAAGTGGAATAATGTGTTTAGCTAGCAGTTTATTCATTTTGAACATATCAGTGCAGTCCGTCTCAAATACCACACGCAGAGCATCATCACAAATGATCTTTCGTTTGTTACTAGGATCCTGGAGGTTGTTTTTCCTTATGTAAGCCCACAGTTGCTTCACAATCTGCAGTTCACATATCAAATTGTTTACAAAAAGCAATTACTGAAACGATGATTTGTCAAGGAAAAGCAACTGATATTTGGTTGGTTAGTTTGGATATAAACAACCTCAGTTCTTGGCAATGCCGGTTCCCCTACTATTGCCTGAAGCTGAGGTGAAACACCACAAACTTTGTTCAGACCACCAGCACCACCTCTTTTTTTTCCTCCAGTTGGAGCACTGAAACATTGAGTAAAGGAACCAAACTTAGCAAGCCATATATGTTAAAAAATATGATCAGGGAATCTCTTTGGAGCTCAGTGCGAAGTCATAATCTTCTGTAAACTTTTCTCAGACATATTTTCTTATTCGATAATATTTGTGGCAGACAGTTAAATTCAGAGTCCCCTGAGAGAGGCCCGATGCATATTGATGAGCTATTTGTTTTATGCCTAAGACTTGTGAGCGCAAAAGTCAGATAACAGCATGCATAAGTATAGTGATTAATAATAGTTATGTTATTATCATGAATCGCTAAACATTAGAGAATGATGCCAAAGAACATTGAGAAAAAAAATTATTACATGAACCAGTTTTTGGTCAACGACTAAGAATAAATAATACGAATACAACAGTGACTTAAACAACAACATGCTTGTAAACAAAAATTAAGAAGAAAAAACTACAAAGGGTGTGGATGGGAACTTCCAAGGAAAAAACAATTGCTTCAAATTTAAAACTATTTTACTTTACCACAAGAAACTAACGGGACAAAATTTCAACAGAAGAACTTGAAATTTCTAATAAGATAAGGTAGTACTTGATGAAAAAGAAGCCAGTCATAGCGATTTCCAGAAATGGGATGAAACTCCATTTTCCAAGTCTTAACGGAAACATTTGACCTAAATCGAAGCCAAACAAGATCTTGGCCCCAGGTTTTTCAAAATCGATCTAACATTTGGTCCTCGAATCAGCACGATTGAACTATAGTCCCTAATTTGATGCATCCCTTAAAAGACTTTACCTTTCCCTGGCTAGTTGATTGGCGGCTGAAGCGGCATTTTGAACATAGGTCTCGCCTTTAACAACTTGCGGTTGCCGCGGCAGGGAATGCATCTGCGGAGGCCGCGGAGGTGGCTGCGGCTGCCGGAAGCTGATCTCATTGGGCGGATGATGAGGATGGAGGGTAAAATGGGAAGGAAAGTGATGATGGGGGTGGGTAGGTGGGAATTGTGGCTGATGCTGGAGGGTAAAAGTGTCTTTTGGTTGGGAGGAAGCTGGTGGAGGAAATGCTTGAGGGTTTGAAGAACGAAGAAGAAGGTCGATCTGGTCTCTGATAAAACCAGCCTTGTGAGAGAGGTCTAACCCTAGCCTGGCCTCGAGCTGTTGAACGACGCCGTTGAGAGTTGTGAATGAGTTCGGGTCGGAGTTACGGATCAGAGATTCCACCTCCTTCGCTATTTCCTGGTCCGACACCATTGTTGCTGCTTCACAGTCATATAGGAGTAACTGAAATAACGGAATCAAACGGCACTATCGTCTTCGCACTTCCTCTCTCTTCTTCTCTCTCTCTCTCACTCTACCTCTCTGTCTCTCTCTTCTTCTCTATGTCTCTGTCTCTCTCCTGGTCTCTGTCCTTCTCTCTCTTTTTATCGACGCCGAAATCACGAAGATGCCCCCGGTAGTTTTAATGCAAATCAGCGCCTCAGACCTTATCCAACTGAAGGGTAGAAGAGTAATTTCAGGAGGTCCTGCCTGGCCTGCTTTCTTCCTCGTCGCTGGTCTTCTTTTTACGGTGGTTATCGAAATGACAAAAGAGCCGTTAAAGTTGGCAAAATTACCTGAAAATTTCTTGAAATCTCGAAAGAATACGGTGGACGTGGTCACATGGAAAATTTTATCATACTCTTCCAAAATGTGTTTATAAATCTTTTTTCTACATATTTTAAATTATTTGAGATGAGATCTTGGCAAATAACTGAATATGGGTTGCACATAATTTTTTAATTTAATTAAAGGTTTCCTTTCAAAACTTAAAGGATAAAAATTGCCGCCCCTCTTTTAATGGTTTTTATAGTTTATGAAATGAGCATATGAGATAAATTTTATCTCGAAGTAGAAAATCGGCTTTTAAAATTTAAGTTTTAGGGTTAACAAACACTACCTTAAATTTAAATAAATATTATTTGTTCTCCAAGTTGAACAGAGGAATGAAGATGCTTCCCCTTCCTGGCTGTGTGATGCCAATAGCCTCCTTCTTTGCTATTAGTTGGTGGAATTTTATGCCTTTCCTTCTTCTTTTCCTACAAGAACCATTGAACTTTGTTGATTCGTCTGGGTGACATATGTCCTCTAAGAGACATGCTACAACACCCACTTGTTAGTCTGTACTTGATTTTTGCTTGTCTCATTTATGTTGATGGTTTTGTATGGGGCTATCTTTCATTTGTTGTATGGCATCTTATTTTTATGTTTTGTTTATTCTTATACAAGTGTTTGTTTTACTTCTGTTTGGGCTTTTGATCTCTATTAGGTTAGTTGTTTTCTACAACCCTTTTGTATGGAATCGTTTTACCTTATTTGTTTAATAAATTTGACTTTTATTAAAAAAAAAAGGAACAGTGAAGGGAGGTTTTTCAGTAATCTTTTAGAATTATTTGTCAATTAATTGTCTGCCCTATACTATAAGATTAAAATAAATGTTTTATATTTGTAACCTCAAATATTTTATTTGTTAACTGACGGAATTTCAATGTACTCACTGATTGAGTATAAGTCCACCTTTTCCTAACACAAGTCAATAAATTCGGTGTTTTAAAAGAAATTGCAGTTTCAATGCTTTTATTATTGAGGACGGAATTATATGCAGGTCTCAGATAAAAGAATTAATTATTTGATAAGTCTTATGATAGTTCTTAACTTGTAAATATAAAGCTCTTCATTTATTAATAGAGATTTTTCTAAATTTTTATTTATTTAAGACCTTCGTCTAATTCTCACTAAAGAAAAAAGTATGATGAACAAAGAACGCGAGGCTGAACAAAGCACAAAAAAATTGGAGGAGGGGATGAGGTTAAAGGGCGTTGGAGAAGAAAACGAGATTGGAGGTAGAAGGATGAGAAAGAAAGCGAGAGAGTGGGAAAATAGGACAAATATGTAATATCACCCAATTATAAAATTATGAATTGGGTTACTTGACATGAACTAGAATTTATTATATTTTAGAGGCCTGAATTAGGATTTAGATATTTCAGAAGTATTTCAATAGGATTTTCCCTTTATAATTTTAGAATAAATAAGTCCCTACTCTATTAAAAAAATTTAACCATAAACATAACTAACGTATTCTTTAATTTTAAAACTGTGGAGGGGTAAAATGGGGAAAAAAAGCTTCCGCCATTGGAAATCGATATTTTTGGTGTTCGGTGAGAGGGAAGAGGCCAGCTGAAATCAACTGCAAATTATCAAAGTGCCCCAATCTGTTTGATGTCGGGCGGGACAAGTAGGGAGAATTTGGTGGTCCCCGTAATAATCAAACTGAATTTAGATTTCAAATATAAGTCGTATTTAGCAAAAATTCTTGATTCTTAATAGTTATATAATTTAGTTGATGAGTTATTACTGAATTTTTTCTTCGGACAACAAAAATGATTTTTTTAAAAATATTACTTCTATTATAATTTGATAAGAAAAAATTTAAAGCTTAATATATTGTTTTTCTATATTCTTAACTATGGGCAACATTAAAATATGATTTATTTTCATATGAAGTTACTTAGCTAATCACCTCTCCTTGATTCTCATAAAATATTTAGGAATGACTTATAATATGGATTGGATTGAGGATGATGCTTTCTTCACGTCTAAATGTATAAGCTATATAAACATATGAATATTAAAAACATGTTACATTTTTTAAAAAAAACAAATATGTGTTAGATATCCTAAAAATACCTATATTAATAATTTTTGTTGGAAATTTTTCTTTTTAAACATGTGTGATTAACAAAGAGTTGAAGGTAAAATTATAGATTTATAAGCTAAAATAAATTGAGATATTATATTTAAGATAAGTATTTAGATTAAAAAGAATATTCTGTATTTCTATTTTATGGATAATAAATTCATTTCACCTGTTCCGTGTAAAGTTGAGGGAATGAGGAAAGTAGCTGAAGAAGTTCAAATCAAGTCAAAGTAGAAATAGGTGCTGCATGACTTTTTCCCCTTTTTATTGTTCTTTTTTCTTTTACTTTTTCCTTTATTCTTTTATAGCAACTTGGTGAATGAATTGTTTGGTGGTTAAAGGATTAGATAGGTTTGGTTAACTAACCAGCTTTTGCCTTTTGGACGCCTTCTTCCTTTTTACCCTCATTTTCCTTTTGTGGGCGGAATACATTAAGACAGAAAATGACGTTTGAGCATCTATTATGGTGACGTTTAAGCATCTATTATGAGGCCCCTGGCCAAAAAAAGAAGCAGCATCACTAGGATTTAGGAGATATTAATTCACACAAGAATTTTCCTTAAGCTCGTGAATTCTATAAACTGTATATTTTGGAAGTAAATATTTATGACTATTTGTAATTATTAATTAACATTCACCCAATTACTATGAATGTGTATTAGTGCCTTTTTTTTTTAATTCAGTTTTTTTCATTCCTAGTTAGCTTACCACAATAATAAAATATGTGATTAAAAGAGGTTTTAAATTTTATCAAATTCGATTACATTGATAAAGGTATATTTATTCAAAATTTGAAAAATACCAATTATTATAAATTTTTTTTCTTTCAAATTGAAGATAATTGCTAACCATAATCAACTGCAAGCTATAATAAAATGTGAGTAAAATGGGGAAAAATCAATTATGATTATCTGAGAAAGGTATGATTTTTCCGTTGATTAGCAATAGATCCCCATAGCATATTACGGTTACTCTTCTCTAATGTTTCACATGCGCTAGACGGTAAACAAGCCGTTTGCATTGTATATTCAGGAATTGAAGAAGTGACTAAAGTAATCAGTGTAGTCCTCCTGAATAATGATAAAGAGGAAGCTTTCCAATTTGAGAGTCTTTGGCCAACTTTATCTATTACATCACAAAAACTATCTCTAGTTACCCTCTTATGGTGGAGATGAACTTCAAGATATTTCCTAAGGTCAACAGACATTTGAAAACCCAATGCATCACTAAGCTCTATTTTGCGAGAATGGTGTACATTCCTCAAAAAAGAAACCCACGTCTTATTTATGTTACC